>DWAJ01001187.1:0-24288 GCA_018238005.1 Eurema mandarina | reverse complement strand
ATGTATGCGTTAGAACGGCCACCTCTTGAATGATCTCATTCAAGGTATCGCGTGTGCGTATAGCACACATTCGCACATTGCGACGGCAGCTAGTTTTTGCAATTACACGGAGCTGACAAAAATTTTTGAACGCGATTTAGACGGCGAATCTAGCCAAGTGTAATTGAGCCTTAAGAATCATTAAGACACGCGTGAAGGGCGTTCAGCTTTTAAGAAATGATTATCCATTAAAACTACAATTTGTTGAGGCAAAATCAATTTTGTTAGATTTTACACGATTATAGTGTTTTTATGTGGTGGTCATTTTGGATAAAATTTATAAAGTGTATATTAATAATAAAAAGAATATTCATTTAATCTTAAGTTTCAATCTAAATAGCCCTTCATCTGTAGAACAAAAAAAATTACAAATGAGTATTTTGCGTAAATTTTTTCTTACTCTCGAGTTGGATATTAATTTCCCTAACTTATTACATAAGTGTTTGTTATGGGACTAGATAATAGGTCTCATTAAGGACCCATTAAAAGACTTAGGAAAATCAATTGTACCGTCAAGTCGTTACGCACATTGTTAGTTTTTACTTTTTCATTTCTTTTGTTAAAGCTAGTTTTTGTCCATAGATGTTTGCTAATGACCAACGACCAATTTTGAACATAGCTATACAAGATAAAGAAAAAACATTATGTTGAACTAAGTACAATTTTTGGCTAGTTATAACTTATTCAAAAATAATAATTAAGTTCAATAGTATGATATTTTTCAACACAATCCATATTTTGATTTTGGGGTTTGAAATTTGCAGATATAAGACAAATTATAATAAAGAAATAAGTTAAATATCACAAGCATTGTCAAGTGCTTATGAGTTTTGTAACTTAAGAGTTAAAAGATATTTAACTTTGTATTTAAGTTATTTATTTTATGATGGAAATATGTACGCATATTTTTAGTGATTTTGTAGCTTTTTCATAGACGTGTCTTAAATTAGCATTCACTTGATAATCACAAATGCTTACATAGTTACCTACATACAACATACTGCCGCACCAGCGCCAATCAATTTCTAATTACGTTCTTTTCACAGACAGATATTGAAAATTTGTTCTTATGATTAGACTGTTCTTTAGACGTAGGTAAAGCAAGTTGCGAATTGCGAGAAGTTTATTGTTTAAATATCTAGAAATCCTATGAAACCGGTATAGATATGCAACATTGGGTAATGTTAAAGTGGGGTACATTAATTCATATGTAAGTTGTGTTTGTTATATTAGTTGTGTAAGTTGCAAGACGACAAGTTACGTGAGAGTGGTCATGCTCATCAATTACAATTGCCTTTTAGTTTGAGGCAGTAGGCGGGGAAGGTAATGTACCGCTGACCGAAGCCGCATCATTATTATTATTTCACATTGTGAAACGGCGACATCTAACCTTTTTAAGACAGATCGATTGGTAGTTCTAATAACAGTTCAGACAATTTATGGTAAAAAGCTTTTGCAATGTACATGTCTCTTTTTGTCCATTTTGGTCAGTTGTTTTAGTTCGCTTTCACAATGTATTCGTTATATTGCATTTAGAAGACGAGTTGATTATTATCATCTATGTATGAGAAATATAATATGTACTCATGAGAAATGAGTGCATTATGACAAAATGATATGTTTGATCTGATGATATACGGAAGCAGCGTAAATGGCGGGTGCCAAGAAGAAGGTTATAAAGTCAATATGTTATCAACGCTAGTAGTTATTATATTAAACATAGAATGTATTAGATATTGTATAACTAATACATACGGTTACTAGAGAATATTAATTCGTATAGAAAATAATTATCTTTGATGAGTTTGTACAGTAATGCTTACAGATTTCATTAATACAATCTACCAACATAAAATTAAGTAAATTGCACTCTAGCACTAATGCCTGTACCGATTATAATAATATTGTTTGATTTTTTTTACAAATTTTGTATATTTCTTAATTTCGTTTAGCGGTCGCAGGCCTTAGCGTAATAAAAAAACAGAGATATTTCTTATAGATTGAAGATTGCAAAACGTTCAAAGAACGCAGGAACAGAATGAAGAATCTTAAGTATATCCTCCAGCTCCTAAGACAAGGAAACGCTAAAAAAGGTAAAATAAATTTGTTGTTTAATAAAAATATAACTTAATGTGTTTATGCTTCCGGTAAGCATAAGCGGCAAAAACTTTATAACTTTACCAGTATAGATACTGTAACAGGAATTCCAACACATTCTGTATTCAAAGGTTTTACGTTTTTCTGATTCTTATTATCTTGTAAATATTTCTGGTAAACGATCTAGATAATTTAAATAGTCTGTTTGTTTTTAGTAGATTAATGTCTATACAATGGGTCAAGTATTTTTTTGAATATGTATGCTCTATATATATAAAACCATTGTTCTTATAAAGGTAGGTAAAAAAACAAATTGGATAAGTAATATTTACCTTAACGAATTAAACAAAAACTTTACACGAATTCATAACAATTTTCTCAACTTTATATAAGTACATTAAAAACATAACGATGAATGATATCTACGTCTTTCGTTACGATAAAAATAAGCGCCATCTTTTAAACCACTTTTAATGGGTCACGATTTAAAAGCTTTGATTGTATAATTTAATCCGGCACTGTTTCTTGGTATATTTTTTATCCGTGCGAATCATCAAATGAACAATTGCTTATAGCAACCTTGACATTTTTAATACTATACATTCCTACGGTCTTCGTTGGATATTTGTCATTTTATAGGTCTATAAAAAAGGTCTGTGTAAAAAAATACCTACTTGTCTTAGGACGAAAGATATTGGTAAAAGTCGAAACAAATGTTCCTAACTCTCTCTACCACTGATTCAAGACATTAAGCTAAGTAAAACAGAAAAACTTAGTTAGGTATATTTCCCTTAGTTATTCTGACACAAACCGAAAATAGATTGTGGGTACGGTAAATTCTTGACTATGTATGTCATTTTAGATAAATATCATAGATACCAAATAATTACATTTTAGTACTTTTAGTAATAAACCGTGGCAATTTGAGTTAAACAAAAGTCAATATATATTCGAAAGCATTGCCAATTCATGTAGATATCATGGATCTGTTTCCAACTAATAGATAACAATTTTTAAAGCTGGTAAGATTGACAAATGTTACAATATACAAAAAAGATCCAGTTTTACAAGAGTAAATTTTTTTGAAGTAAGTATTCTTACTTAAACTTCCCACGGTAACAATGACTTTGACATTTCATCTATTTAGTGAACTTGCGCCAATGAATGGCATGTCACTCAAGTGCCGCCGAGTAGCACCTTTTAGTAGATCAAGGTCAAGACTCTTCACAGTGATTTATGAAAAACGGCAGTTCATCGAAGATCATATAGAAAATAAAGTAAAAAAAAACAAAAAGTCCACAACAATCATTTTGCTAAGAAGCTACAAAATTCAATAAGTATTCATAAAAGGAGGTGAATTATTATGAATGAATATTTGAATATGAATCTTAATATAGGTACCCTAGTTTAAATTACCAAAACCTCGTTTGCTTGTAGTAACTTTAAATTCTCATCAAAACATTTGACATACATAATACAGATATCCACTACTTAAAGCACTTAGCGACACAAGTCAAAAGGTTAATTAAATACTTCCTAAAATTCCACTGCCAAATTGATAGCAAGTATAATAAATATAGTTCCATTTGTTTCTAGCCAAATGTCTAGCGTTATCATATTTCACAAAACAAAAACTGTTACAATATTGTAGCCTCACTCACGTGGACATTATCAGCTCGTCCCAATTCCAAGGTCCTTATCACTAATACTTTATTTTGCTCGCTCTACACAATGGTCCAATGAACATGATACAAGACGACATTAATTTTCCAGACAAAATTTACATCACACTGTGTGCGAATGTGATTTATTTTGCAAATAATTACACAGTCGGAACGCATGTTTACTTTTCTTTAAGAAAACGAGTTTTTATTTCACGCAGTGTGATATATGAGGTTGATGATAACTCCCTATCTTGTGTTGAAGTTAAAAATGAAAGAACATATATTATTCTTAATGTTTCATGTCTAAAAATAAATGCCTATCTTTAATTCAATTATATAACGATGCGTTTTTTCGTTTAAACGAATTTGTTGTAATATTTTGCGTGGGTATAAAATTACAAGTGTTTCAAAAAGACAGGTCAGACCCACTTTAGCAATCTCCGAATAATAATAACATGTTCAATGTTTTATCTTTGTTTTAAAAGCCTCGCATTGTATTCCAATTTATTAATGTTGTCAAGATGAATTCGTGACAGGATCAACCTTCGCTTTATTGACTGTACTGATTAGAATACAATTGACAAGAATCAACTTAACCTGTAATTAATATACATAATATGGGTCCGTGCACTCATAAATTTCAACGATACTAAAGGTTAATTTGATAAAAGATGAAATCGAGAATTAAACTCCTCCGTTAATCGTGATTATTGTAACCATTTATACTCAATTTAATATACATTATAAACTTGAAGATCTACTGTAGAAGTATAGGTACAGTACAGATTCGATTTGAAACTTTTTTGCATATTATGATAATATAGATACTAAGAATAATATGATTATAATGTTTTGAGAAGTGGTAATAATAATAATAAAATTTAATAAGGTTGGTCTTACATTTATACCAGGATTACTAAGTATAGGTAGCGTCATCAAAATGCCCAATACAAAATGATCTCACTAGGAATAATTGAAATTAATTGTTCCAGTAAAAATAGTAGGTTCATCAATCAAATATTGCTGCATGAAACCAGGCTATAATAGTAAGGAGTTAGGACCACTGACAAGAATGATAATTTTATGAAATTTTGTGTTATCCTGTACGCAAAATATAGCCCTAATAAGCGCGATTATAGCCCTAATGAGAATTTGCGCGCTTTACGAAACCTTGACCCATTGCGAAATCCGTGACATCGAACCCGTTTGGATCTCTCACCACTTCTACGTAGGCATACACAACCAATATAGACTCAAGGTGATAACGATTTTAGTGATATCTATAATTAAGGCTGATAATTACAATATCAATAACCAAATTAAAACCGAATCCAAATGTAGATGGTAATATTACACTTATATTTTGGCTAACGTTATAATTTAAACAATCTGTGACTCGCCTACAATGGTATCCGTTTTTGAGTGAATATTCAGACAGAGACAGAGAACAATGCAAATATCATTAAAATTGGAATAATCCTTCTCGAGGTCTAAGAGGTGTGAACACCCCAATTTTGTTTTATATGTTTCTTTGTTTAATCTTCTTTTAACTTGAGCACTTTCATATGATATAAAAAGTAATTCCTAATTAAGCTGCATCTTCATTATATAACCTAATTATTTTTAACATAATAAAAATAAATATCTCTCCATGTTTACATAAATATGTTGACGTTGACCTGCAACCTTTGCCCAAGAATTTATCGGAAAACACGATGCCAAAAAATATTATTTACCTACATACATATAATATATACCTACACATACTTTATAGTGAAATCGTAAACAAACGCGTACGAATAACAACTATTATCATGTATCCAAAGTCTAAACTTTAAAAATAAAATCGAAAGATAAATTGTATATTTGTCTCTAAATTTTTAATACAGATTGTAACGCACATTATCTGATTGTTATTAAAATATTATCACCGATTAAGATACAAATATTGTAATTAAGTAAATGATTAAGACGAAAAAAATAGAACAAAGAAGTAACTAGTTCTTAAGATTCCGAAATGTGGCATAATTAATAGTATTTCACAACAATTAATGAAAATACAATGTTCTAAAAGCGTTTTAAATAAATTACTACGAAAATGACTAAGGTAAACCACATGTAAAGGCGAAGGTGAGTTGCGTTAGGGCTACGTATGAAGGTGAACTTTGATCAAAACAATGGGAGTAGGCTCGATCTAGCCCGTGGATGAGATATGTGCGGAATGTCACAGAATCACGATTCCTCGATCAAACCTGTATCTAATGAATAATATGTAAATTCTAACTTTTAACGGGCTTATCATAGTAAACTGACGCACCTATTATGTATTTTTATATGTATTAATGTTAATAATTGACGACGAATAACGTTCCCAAATAATAATAATAAATTTATATTTTAATGACAACCTTGTTAACTTGTAAGATAAGCAAATAGCTAGCTTATTTTGGCGTACGAGGCTGGCAACAAGTATGTTGTTATATAAAATTGGGATTTCAGAGATTATCCGTAAGTAAGGTTATTTTGTCCTTTAAATTTATTTTTAATCTGCAGTCTCTTTCACTCTGTGGTAATAATTTCAATATTAGAAAAAAACGAATAATGGATATGCTATCAACACATGAACGGATGTGTGCAATATAGACGAGACCATTTTGTTTCTTGATTTAGCAATATCTTTCCTTGTGCGATACGATAAAATATTATACGAATTTATCTTTATGTGTATAACCTTCATAGTTCATTGAAAGATCTTAATTTATACATAGATATATTTTTAAATTTAGATAAAAACGCATGCCTCATAGCTTAGACAATTCATTATTATAAAATAAATTTAAATTAATTCATTTTAATATCCTTTGGTTATGTTTTCTTTGCTACAGGTAATTGTTGAGTCTGATACGTCATACGTTTAAATTAATTATAACATCTTTTTCATCTCGTACAAATCTTCATTTACACGTCATCCATCTTCGTTGGATCCTTTTATAAATTAAACGTGCTATTATAAAATGTAAAAAAATAGACATATATAATATGTATTTAAATATTTTCTTAATCTCAAAAATTGTATATCTACATCTAACAACAGTTTTATAAAAAAAACAGCAAGATCGATAAAACGGTTCGATAAATCACACATCTATATTGTGTCGCTATTGTCATGCTAATGTCTTTAGGTAACTGAAAACTCAAAAGAGACTCAAAAGTCGGTTGCAACACGCGGCGTCTGGAGTTTACGAAATTTTACATAAACAACAAGTGACATGCGGACAGCCAATATAATAAGCGTTACTTTTAAGCTCACAATTTATGAGTGCCAAAACCACTTTATGGTACACTATAAATTAAAGAATAAGTACATGATAAAATATTTTATATGACATCGTCATACCACAAACAAATGGGGTTACAAAAGGTTCATTTTCTAATCATCTGGTAAAAAAACTGAACAATGTTAGGCAAGGGGCAATGAACTATATAAAACTATCTTTACCTAAAAAGTTATAGGTAGTCCACGCTAAATATACTTATAGACTTCTTGTTTTTTTGTAGATAGACTTACCCATGTTGGCATTGTTTCTCGCTAGTCTCTAGAATTATTAAATAAGTAGGTAACTCCTACAACCAAGTGGCTTCATACATACATATTATTTTAATATGTTAATTGATGGATTATGAAATGTAGAATCAAACAAATACTGATCTCGTAGTAAACTGTGAAGAAACGTCGTTTACAATCATTCATTGAAATACTGGATCAACAGATGACGTAATAAGTATGCATAAATCATAATATAATTCTATATACGACACTCATAAATGGTCACGAAATTGAATATTTATAACACAATGGAATAACAAATCTGCTGTCGAACCAATACTATAATATAATCTCATTACCATAGTTATGGCTCTATTACTTATGTTAAAGCGTATAAGCATTTGAATGGCTGATAGTATGATACAGTTATCTGGTATTACTTATCACATACATTTTACTCATATGAAAGTTGTTGGGGCATTAGAAATCAATATAAATAGAAAAGTTGATGGGTTAAGGTTATTCTCCGAGCAATAAGAAGGGTGTGAAAAAACCATATTAAAACACTTAAATTATGATTTAAATTAATTAATAGCAATATTACCTATATCTCCAGGATAGGCTTTAATTTTGCAGTGGAAGTAAGTTATATGACTAAAAGTAATAAAAAAAACTATAATAATAGACACCTAGTTTCATTTAAATTGTAGTTCACACGATTATTATGTAAATATGGGATCCTTTTAAATCCCACCCCGATTTATATCACCTACATATATTTCACTTTCATTACCGCGAGCATTAGATGCAATTCATCATTATATTGACAGAGGCATTAAACATTTGTTCGGAACGTGGCCGTGGGATAAAATGTCAGAATCGTGTCAACGGTTCAATGTAAACGGCGCGGCGTCGAAAACACATTATTGGCTTTTTTTTAATTTAATTAAGGTAATGGTAGGATAAATTCCACTAAAAAATCAGTGCCGTCGACATTCTTTTGATTCGCATCCATAAAAACGGTTAGTTAGTTTCTTGAAGTTACTAAAAAAGATATAATATCTTCATACATTTATCTATAGAGATCATCTATATTGATTACAAGTATTACAAATATCTAATTATTTAACAGACAATGTAATGTAATAAATATCGTTAAAATTTTATTAACAAAAAAGTAATAATTAATGCGTTAATAGAATAACAGTTATGTGTGACTTACCTTAAACATAATTTTTTCTTTTTCCATGTTGTCGTATGCTACCGAATCTGAAAACAAAATTAAAACTTATTATACCTCGCGATTCCTTTTCTTTTATATTATTTTATAAAATATTGAACATGCCTGTATCCACCATCACAAATAACCTGACTTTCTATTAGTACCTAATACTTAATTAGGTTAAGTAGGTTTGTACCTAGAGATTGTTCTCTACATCATTTTAATATTCTTGACTTCTTTATGAACGAGTAAAGAAGTAGACAAATTAACTACATCACTCTACATTAAATATATGTAGTCGTACTACATATACCTATGAAGTATTTTGTGATACCCACATTAAATAATAAGCTTAACGTAAAGTTAAACGTAATAAAGAATTCATGTATGTACTATGTATTAGGTATTACCTAAGTATCAATAATAATTATACTTTTATTTTCTTTATTATTATGTTAGAAATACAAAATTACGCCATTAACCAATTCAAATATTATGTAGGTACTTACAAATGTCAGACAGATTGTGTTAAAAACGATAACCCTACCATATTTATTACATTTGCTTTTGAAGCTAGAGGATTTGTAACTGCATTCCATTATTTGTTATACAAATGTTTGTGTTCGTGCATTCGGTAGGTACTGGGTTCATCATTTTCCAAATAAATAAATAATAATACTTTTGACTAATATAAAATAGCCCCGAATGCTTTTTACAAACCTCTACGATTTTCTCATTTTAAAAATAATCCTCAAAGTTTAGACTTTTTCCTTATTAATATTGTATAAGAATTAAAACAATCTTTTTTCATGTGTAAATGGTATTAGCTCTTCTTCATGAGTGCGAAAAACATATTTGAAACATCATCAATCATAAGAAAAAACAAAAAGCCATAACACACGTGCCATAAAAACAGCTGGCAACATTTGCTACACTTTCGCAAGAGCAAGTACAATATTAGCTAGTTACGAATTGTAATTACCTCCATTAATTAAGCAATTGTGAATGTCGAGTTTCGTTTATTGCAAACGTGGGAATACCAAGTGTCGCATACACTGTGTGTAGGCTTTTCTTTCAAGTTTTCGTAATTTGGCAACAAATTGTTAAAAAATCCCTAATAATGTTTTAAATAAAATTTGTGAGAATCTAGGTATCGATGTACAAATGTTATTTTTGGCACGCAAAAATTTTGCAGAATAATTGACAAGAATGGAGGACCCGTTATTGCCCCAGGAGCGTAGATAAGTAAAACTGAGGCGAGTGTGTAATTAGCAAAGATGCCAGAATCACGGATTAGCATATAGGATACTTTTAAACCTTGTAAAGTCATGAGTAACTCAAATACTGGTAAAATCACTTCTAGGAAATTATTATATACATATATTTATACTGCTCTTCTAAATCATCGATTTCCGTAAGTCTACCAATGTTCTTTAGCGCAAATAAGTTTTGTATATAAACTACATTATAATCTATTGTTTGCTCTAATTTATGAAACATGATCATTTATTTCAGAATATTAACATGGATAGAACTAATTTCCGCCCTTGTAAAACCGGCTAGTTAATATATAATATGACGTAACAAAAAAGCTCTACATTTGAGTCAGTCACTATTTAATATATTTCGAAATGATTACAAATTCTTTTCCAGTTTTGGCGGAGGAATTCGCTCATGACTAAGTGTGTAAAACATTGTGTTAATCGTGCACCAAAATCGAATTATTGTATCAAAAAGCTAACATTTATTTCCCACAAATGTATGACCTACATTTAGGACGTGACTTAAGCTATCCGGCCACCTGGCATAACTTATATATCTATCTATCCTTGAATCGGGTTTCTGTTTTTTCATTTTAGGTCTGGAATACTGAAAGCAAACGACTTAAACCTCAATTCAAAAAATCTCGTAACGGATAACTTTGTCGTTTATAAAGGAGCAATATGTCCAGTGGATTTGTTGATTTTGTCAAAATTGATCTTATTTATACTTTATTCATGAGCTTATTACTAGATGGCTTTTAATCGATAAATACCAAATTTTAATACTTTTCTGAGGTATACGTATATATTATTTTCGATATCAGTTAGGATTATTTTTTCTATGCGTACATCTTGTTTACTGTTTTGTGGCTGAATGTAATAATCGCCTCGTCTATAGCATTTTAATTCATGACACGACCCATTAATTATAACAGCAGGAAGCTCTTATACAAATTGGCAGGTGCAATTCCTTGTTGAATGTGTTTATGAGCAATTACTTATTATCTAATAATTTTCATTATCCATATACCTACTAAAAGACAGTTTCAAATGTCATTTGATGAGTTCTGAGCTCGTGATTATAGGTACTTAAGATAATTATTTATTAGGTTATAAACTCAATCATATAAAAACCTCTTTTAATATTAAACTTTTAGCTCATAACGATCTTGGTTAGATCACGTATGTCTAAGTAAATGAGCCAATTATTAATTATGTATTCAG
This sequence comes from Eurema mandarina, assembly GCA_018238005.1. NCBI lineage: Eukaryota > Metazoa > Arthropoda > Insecta > Lepidoptera > Pieridae > Eurema > Eurema mandarina. Next base: position 13,233 of record DWAJ01001187.1, on the reverse strand, counting down.
TTGCTTAATCAGAGTAGCGTGAGCGTTAGGTACCAATGATAACAATTACTGCATCACGGGTCGGATATCCGATTTCTAATTGAAAACGCATAACAATTATGATTATAATAAAATATTTCATATAAATACAACTAAAAATAAAATTTATAAAATGCTTCAAAATATCGTAAATTAATTATTTCATCCCATTTTTATATTTTCTACCAAGTCGAAAAAATATTTTTATTAAACAGATATTTTGAACACGGGTTAACTATCACACACGATCTCGAAATGTTGTCAATAGAAATCTCACAATTGCCGTCCGGAAATCGTTTGCATCATCAATTTATTTTTAATTTATTGCCAAACTTTTGCAAAACACGCAGCCTTCTATTGCGTTAACTGCTCGAAAGAAACAATTTTAATTAACTACTATTTCTATTGTTTATCTTTGCACATAAGTATTACCAGTAGCTAAAATTAAAATTTCGTAAATTAATAGGGACTTGAAGACACTGCCTATTTTGACAGAACATAACATAATAGGTATTTATAAATTACGTGTCACGTTATTTGTCCGCAATTGACTACTAAACTATTGAACCGATTTTTAATTAAATTTGCTCATCGTGTGTTTGATCCAACTTAAAAGATAGGATAGCTTACATCTCAATTTATTACATGCATAATATATCCGAGCGAAGGCGGGATGGATCGCTAGTCTATTATTAATCAAAGTCGCTTTATTCTTTCTGTGCCTAACTCTTAATTAGCTTAAATCTTTCATGCGGTTTTTTATCAGATAGAGTGATTCAAGAGGAAGGTTTATATGTATAATACAAGCATAAATGCGGGACGCGGCTAGTACTTTATAAAATATCAACCGAGGTCCGCCATTATACTCGCAGATTCCCATTTCCCGGGTCAATATCGAGATAAATTATACTTTTAGTAATAGTTAATCTGGAATCTAATCAACCTGAACGCAAAACTTATGTCAAATGTTAAAACACCCATAAACAAACAACACCCATACAGTCTCACGAACTAATAATATCACTACCTAAAAGGTCTTTCTTACTTGTAAATAACAGTTGATTACTGCTTTAGTTGTAAGACGTTATGGATAATCCTAAATTATTATATAACTTTAAAAAAGTCGATTGATTATCATTTATAATTATTTTATTTTTATATAATCATTCGGTAGTTTTTAAAAGAAATTAAATGAGTTCCAACATAAATGGCCTTATTCTTAATTTATAATTACTTATCTTCCAAAAATTGTACTTTTGCATTCAAAATAGAAAAAAATTGTACAAGTAATAAGAACATTCACTTACGAAACATCATTAGAAATTACAATACCTGAATAAAAACATATACTTAAGCCCATAAAAAAATAGTCTAGCCAGAAAACATGATTTCAGAGGTAAAACAGATACGTTTATCAAAATTTTAATCTAAATGGCGCCAGTTTATATAAAACATCTGCCTCAAGCTTAGGTTTTCGTAATTCTGAGGTATTATGAATCATTTATATATGTGTGAGTACCTAAAGATTCTTACAAGCAGTTAAATAAATCTCTTAGGGAAGACAAATAAGCGCCCAAACTATTTACTGTGCTTAATATAATTTTTCACTCAAGCTTTTGCATTCAATAAGATTTTCAACGTGTACTTACAGTTTAAAATAGTAAACATACGCACACACTGCAAAAATGTCCCGCTGTTATCGCAAGATGTGTTGCTTTGTATACGCGGTTGTCATGGCAACGCTAGGTGACTCAAGATAACGCGCACGGTGCGCGCACGCCGCTGTGTAAGCACGGACTGACTTGCACCGGCCATCGACCACCACCCAGCTCTTCAGAAAGCGAGAGGAAGAGCAAGCCCAAGCAAGTTTGCTGTGCGAGGACACACGCGCCTACTTGCATTTATTCTCCGCCAATTATAACGCGCACGAACATTACTATTTTCGTTTGTTAGTCATACAATGTCCTTTCGGCTCTCGGGTTACAATTAAGGTGCATTCAAAAATGCGGCTTCGATACACAGCCTTCCCCTTGAGATGTCAACGACGTAGTTACATAAAGTCTATCGGCAATGTAATCACCATCAATTGATGTAATTCATTATGCAAGATGCTTTCGAGATGAAGACGTAATACAACAATGGTTTGATGTTCTCAACAAATAAAAAACAAATAGGTTCATTTATTATCAAGATCTTTATTTTTTGTAAAAATATTCATAAAATAATATTTGTTACATCATGTCTACATATAAGATGCATTATTAAAATTAAAGCTAAATAAAGCGACTAAACGTAAAGAAAAACTCATTTCATATAGAAAAGTATCCGCTCAGTGACCTAATTAAACAGGGGCTTGTAGTCATTAAAAGCTAGTATTAAGAAATTTTTACATATCTACACAGATGCTAACAAAATTAACGCAGTAAATTATTAAATCAAATGATATGATGCATTCTTGTAGCGCTCAACACTAGTGTGTGACTCGCGTGTCCGTCTGCGGACTCGCAGTGACATTCTTGATATAATATTGTTAATAAAAAACAATACGAAAGGTACTGCATGTGTACAAAATAATAAAAAATATATCATTTTGAATTTTATTTCGAAACAATGCCACCGCCAGTCCACATTATTAAAGTAAATCTTAACTAAAAGAACACAAAATAACAATATAGCGAATAAGATAACAATTACAATAAATAAGTGTATCAATGTTTACAGCGTTAGTAAAAAACAATGATCAGCGTGGGAGGCTCATTATACAAAACAAAGCATTATATATATATAGAGATTTTTTATAAGTAGAACAATACATTTTCGGCCTTTGAACCGTCTATCGCAATAATCGTTTCACGATAAACCGACTGCTTGCTACGCGACAAATAATTTTTACAATAATAAACAGATAATACTTATACTAAGAACATAGCACCAATGGACATTTACCACAGACTTAAACAGTATTAACCACTTGATCGAAGCATTTCGCGACAAACTGTTCTTTGTCGTCTAATTTCTTGACTTCGCTGTCGTGACGCGTCAGCATTGCGTTTTCGAGGGCAGAGAGAGCTTCTGACGTGAACCTCTTGCCCTTCAAATGGGTTATGACCGATGCTTCCCCGTGGAACCCGGATTCGACCAGGCCGGGAGGAATATTGAGCGTGACGTCATTGATGAGACCCTTCTCCACAGTCATGCTGATGACGAGTTCCTGAGTAGCCGAGTAGATGTTGGTCGGAGCCAGAAGTTCGGCCGGCACGGGGAAAGAGCGACTGACGGTGAACTCCGGAGTCCTGCCGAAGCACCAGTCCCAGGTCGTCAGCTCATTCCTCAATTCGGCCAAACCTATCAAAATGAGTTCATTATAAGCACATCTGTTATTTGAAACTCCGAAGTAGACTTAAACGGAATGTTTAACTACTTTGAGAATTTGTGCAACCGGTCTTTATATGTCTATAAAAAAGGGGCCAAAATATATCGTAATTGTTTTTTTACATTTATAATTTCTACACAATGTTTCCTAAGTCCTATAATAATAAATATGTCGTTTATACAACCATTTACATTATTTGATCATATTAGCATAATAAAGACGTATAAGTAAAAAATTATAAATCATCACTCGAGTATAAGCAAAACTTTCTCCATACCTGGGAACCAGTCCTCCGTCGGGTTGATGAACTGGAAGCCCCTCTGTTGGGATATGTGTCGTTCACCCGCGTCCTCGATGTGCAGCGCTGGCGTGCGGAGGTACTCGTATCCGAGGGCTGTTTGGAGACTCTCGACAGTCACCTTGTTGTCCAAGTCTGATAAGTTGGCCACGGGAGACGGCGTGGACGGCGTCGCATTTGTCTGTATGCCATGCTATATAACATTATGTGGCCTTACTCTCGTGATCAGGGGAAGGTTACGTTAGTCTCACAGATTGTTAATCACACCACTCTCAGAATAACTCTTTCACTCTTTAAGGAAAGGCAATGCTAATGTTAAGTTCCAACTTCCAGTAAGTGCTGGAGCATAAATTAAAAGTAATGGTAAAAATAATTGTTCCACATAAATAATGCAAGTGAAGTTGTTATTTGTATAGACAAATATGTCATGAGTCATGCAGCATGCTGCGACCTCTAACATCAATGAATTATTTTAAATGTTAAACAGTTTCAACATAGGTAAAGCCCTTTAATAATGCTTGGTTCCAATTAAGATATTTTATATGCTTTTATATATCAAATCTTTTGAGCGTTACATATTGGGGATTAGATATCAAGCCTCATAGAATTTGATTGGTATGTTACTTTAAAATCACATATCATTATCATTACATAGTATAAAACAATTTCGACTTTCTATCTATAACTAGGAATACTTAAATCTTTAAAACTAAGAAACTGATTTTCATGTGTTTTTTTTAATAGATAGAGTGATGATATAGATTTATATATAGTATAGTAAAAATCAAGTTTTAGATTGGATTGTAAAAATAAAACTCACCTCTCGTTTTGCAAGTGCCTTGCTGAGATCAGCCTTGTTGGCATTGACTAGAAGTGTGCAGTGATGGTACGCTGATAAACGGCCAAGTTTAGCAGCCGTTCCAGATATCTGTATAGAATGTTGACTTAGATATAAATAATAATAAATCATTATTTTAAAACAAATACATTAAAATACTAATTAGCTAAGTTGTAATATGTGAAATTTTAATATTTTTTATTTAAATATAGAAAGAATAGACAATTAATTACCTTATATTTGTCTCTAACAAGAATATCTTGGCGTTCATTGATGAGTGATTTTATTCCAAAGCCCCTGTAGAGAGCTCTTTTGATGAGCTCTAAGTTGTATTTCCTGTCATATCTGTCTCTGTGTGTGAAGAATGTAATGTTGAGGTTGCCACGGTCATGGTAGACTGTTCCTCCACCACTGTTGCGACGAGCCAGTGCAATTTCTTTTTCGCCTAAATAAGGCACATTGGCCTCCAGCCAAGGATTTTGATGCCTTCCAATCACAACACAAGGCTCATTACGCCACACCATCATAACATGATGATTAGAAAAATCCATGTTACGGTACATCCAATCCTCCATTGCAAGGTTGGTGTAGATGTCAGTTGATTGGGACATGAAAACTGACTTTGTGATCTCTCTCTCAGGTGGCAACTCCGACTGAACCTTCTTTGTTGACAATGACTTGCTTGTTGTAAGGCTTCTAGCACTTGCTCTTCTTGTTAAACCAACAACAACACACATGTTGCTGATAGCAAGCTTTCTCATCATTGATTGTGCCATTTTCTCAGCTGATAATTTTCTATATGAAGTATAATTCTTCAATTCTTAACACTTAAGTCTTTTCAGTCTGTTCTTACAGATAAGGTTAATTCTAAAGTTCAAAACACTAAATCTAACACTTGGTAGCTAGACAAGCATCAGTATCAGCTGATGAGAGAGAGATCAGATACTCGTGGAGTGCAATTGTTTGATGTAACCACTTCCAAGTTTGGTGCAGGGCGTTAATTCGAAAACGAATCCCCAAACAGTCACGACAGTCACTTGGCATTCCTTCTCTTGAATACAGGTTGGGGAAAAAAATTATAAATCAAGCGATTATTCAAAAAGTAATCTTACTACACAGCAAGCACTAATGAAACGTTTGACTAACTACTACAGTATAATAAAAAAATAGTCAAGCGAAACGTATAGAACTATGCAACAGCAAAACGAAATATGAATTAATTACCTTCCGTCGTCTCAATTTATTCACGCTGATAATGATAAGCGGGCCAAGGAACTAAAAGGTCGAGCGAGGGCAATTTAAGTTGACTTGTACAGAGCAAATAAATATATACCGATAAGAAACACGAATCAACCACGAGAAGTGTGGTATTAGTTTTTATCTCAGACTCCCTACTTATAGCTTAAACATCTTGATTGTACACTTTGAAGATTTAAGCAAAGCGTCGAGTACATACTTTTCGTTCTATTTAGTTTTTAATTTTCAATTACATAAAAAATATGAACGTACTAATAATAATACGTGATAACGAAGGTAGTCAGAATGACAGTTCTATTGTCAATTGTCATTAAAATTTTATAATTATGGAACATTATTATTTAATATTATTTTGGATTTATATTTAGATTTTTATAAAAATGACTTATTAAAGATGTGCATTTATTAATAAAACGAATTTAATGGCAAAAAAACATCCTGTTTAGTGACTCAATTAAACAGTTGAACAACTTGTTAAGAACAACTCTGAAAAATTAATTGTATGGGAATAAATAAACTTGAAAAGTTGAAACACAACAATATGCAAATAAATACCCATAATTTCTTTTGTATTATGATGTTTGTCAATTAGACTGAATTCTTTTACATTGGTATTTAAAAATGCAAGGATTTGCAATTTTTAAAGCATTTAAGAAAAATATCTAGTATATCGAATCATAGTATGATATTTAACGTGAAGGGCGTTCCTCAGATTTAGAAATTACATTTTTACTAACACTTCTTATTACAATATATTTTTTTAAATGTATACCTATGTCTTGAATAAAGTTTAAGTATAAATTCTTATAATATGCTCTGTATTACTGAGAATAACTGACGTGAGACGTCTGAGTTCTGACACTGACATTCGAGAATATTTCTGAATTTGACATGGTGGATTTTTGATCATCTTTACAAGTCGCGGACACAAAAATCTAAATTTTCAGTGTTTTATAATTTACAACCAAAAAGATCACAAATTTTTAAACTAGTATGGCTCTAAGAACGACTAAAGTTCTTTATAACAGTATGTATTTAAGTATATAATACTACTTGTTTAATTCCATAGTGAGAATTCAGATTATATAATATGAATATGTGAAATAATTTCAGATAGCCTGAGAAAATGGTGTTACAATCTTGCAGGATTTAACAAATATGGTAATTATATTATATTTTTACTTAACGAAAATGAAAACTTACAATGCATTCAATATGTATTCTTCGTTTTAGGATTGCTTCGTGATGATCTGTTACACGAAACTCCTGATGTTGAAGAAGCCCTTCGTCGTTTGCCTGCACATGTAGTCGACGAGCGTAATTTCCGTATGGTAAGGGCTGTTCAATTGTCCCTTCAAAAGATAATTCTTCCCAAAGAGGAATGGACAAAATTTGAAGAAGATAAACTATACCTATCACCAATTGTTGATCAAGTAAAGAAGGAAAGGTTGGAACGTGAAAAGTGGGAAAAAGAGTATTAATTTTAAGCGTACAGTCTTAATAAACAATTGATGTAGCAATGTATAAGTGACACTTTATTTAAATCGATAAAGTAATTTTCTGTTTTTAGAAAATGATTTTAATTTGTTTTGCTAGTTACTTTTAATCCTATTGTAACATGGAATAAACTGTTATTATTAACATGGTGTTTATTTTTTTGTAATATTATACTATATTGAACAAAAATAAATAAGATATATAATGAATATGCTTAAGGTTGGTTTTATATAAGAATTCATTCAGTAAAAAAATAAATACAGTATGTATATAAAAAAATAAGGCCTACAAATCCATTGAAAACAACGAGTATATATACTTTAGGATTACAAAGTTCTTGAAGTTCAAATATTTTTTTTTATAAAAAATAATTATACAATTATACATAAGTAATTAAATATGGAATGAGTAAAAACACTTGCAAATGTATATAAAAATAAATTTATTAGGTTTTGAGACATACAAAAAAGAAGATACTTTTGAGATTCAATTGCAGAATAAAACACATATTATCTACACAGTTCATTTTTTTAATTTAATATCTATTGAAAGGAATGTAGGAATTAAATATTTTACATTAAGTAATTTTGACAAACAGGTTAATATGCAGATAATTACACAATTCATTTAAATAACATTCATCAAGGATCAAAAGCAGGGTAAAAGGTCCTTCCGGTGATGATATCAAAGTGGTACTTTCTTCCCAGTCATTCTTCCACCAAATCATTGTTTCATATACAGGGGCACTTAGATAAATTTAAAAGTTCCTGCTAAATTAAAACAATTAGTTGACTTATACAAAATATTCCAAATCAATCTATAAATATAAATAAGTTGAAAAGTGTATGGATCAAATCATAATAAGCATAAGCATGGGAGTAAAAACAAATTACAAAAGATAATTAATAAAGCTTATTTTTATAGACTATGATCACCATTAAGTTTAATTATTTTAAATTTTCAATGAATATTCTAACAATATTTGGGCCTGTGGTAGGAAAGAACTATAATTATGGCATGATTTTTTCACTACAATATTTTATCATTATTTCTTCTAAATTATATTCCTTTATATATGAACCCAAATGGAATATAAAATGAAATTATACAAATGTAGGTACATCTAGAAGGATTACAATGCATTTGAGAAGGTAACAAAATTGCTAAGCAGTTTATACAATATATAAATTATTTGATTCAATTTTGTTCTCTCAATTAACAAATTTGGTTACATTCAAAACAATTAAATTCATTCAGGTAATATAAACATGCATTTTAAATTAAAACATAAGTTATTATTAATTTATTTTTAAATTAAACCACAAAGTAATTCCTATGAAAATTTGGATGCATGGTCGTTATTTTTTCATTAAATTAATTTTATTTTAATTGTGCCGTCATAGTAGCCTTTTAAATGTATCATTTTGATTAGCAATTAAAAATAAAAAGTTAATCAATTAGTGAATATTTTATGATACTAAAGTGTTATATCTAACACAGTTAATGTTATCATATAAAGCCTTTGTGAGTATGGTTATAGAAAATGTATGATTAAATTGTATAAAACATTAAATAAAACAGTCTTATCATTAATTGGAGCTTGAAAAGTATAAAACATTGAAACTTATAAATCACCTGTACTAAAATTTCTTAAGGAATAAGATTATAATACATAGATATGTATGAATAAAGAAAATGGTATTCAAATGATTTTCGGCATCAGTTGAGACTGACTAGCGAGTCTTTCGTTGTTTTCTATGAAACTTATAAAATCATATTATTTTTAAACTATATCTCTATTACACTACATTAAGATCTAATTTTCATTGCCAATGGTAAAACATGGTTATATTTATTCGCAATTATATACACATAACATAGTATAAGTAATCTAAAAAAATATTAAAAGTAGACATATTACATATATCTAAATTCTCAAAACATAAGTTAACAATAAATTCGTAATAAAATATTATAATATGGCAAGTTAATGGCCGGAGAGATATGACAAAAAATGTTAATATACAGCAGATTCTGAAAGTCCCTTCCTTGGGTCCTTATTTAAAGAGAAAACTTGAATACAAGTCAATTTGCGGATTTGAGGAAGACCACATGTTTTTCAATATTTGTAGTAGGTACATAGCCATTTTTATTAGTAAATTTCGCCTACCTAATTTTCAACAAAACTTTCTATCTGTACAAATTTAAAAATTTTAAAACTATATGTAATTGGGGTTTATACAATTATTTTATACATTTCATGCCAAGAAAAATTTATAAAAGTTATAAAAAGTCTTTGGATATTGTGTATACAAATATGTATGTTTAAAAAATTAAAGTTCCTCATCTCCTATTGCTTCAAAAGCATTGTTTTCGACACAGTCTCTCCCTGTTTTGAATGCGACAGATGCAAACTTTTCAGTTAACTTCTGTACAGAAAATATTTCTCTTGAACTTCCAGATGCACAGGAATCTCCATTCTGGAATTAAAAAAAATTATATACAAATCTTTTTGTTTTGGCTACATTTTCGACCAACCACAAAAAAAAAGTTTAAAATTTCAACTATGTATTTATTTTAGGTGTATTCACAATATAACGTAACTAGTCTGTTTTTAAACAATAATTGATTTTTTTTGTTATGTAGGGTAATTTGCTAAGGGTTTCTTAAAGGTTAATAATAATATAATAAGGATCATATTTTAATGAGGCACCTCCAAGAAAAAGAAGGGATAACATGGTAGTTCATGTTATTTTATTTATAATAAAAATCTTACAATTGTTTTGTTTCTTTATAAGAAGGTGTAACAAACAAGTGAATTTATTGTGTTGCAGGCCCTTACATAATAGCTAATAACTTAATACACTTACAACAGAGCTGAGAGTGTCACTAGATGATGAAGGGGTAATGAGTTGGCTGGAGCCATCTCGACGTAGATATGTGAGGCTAGCCCGCTTGCATCGTGGTGATGTAGGCCCTTCTCCATTCTTTTGACGCATTAATTCATCCACTATTGACTAAAACAAAAATTTGAAAATTGAAATATAAATGTGACAGTAACACCGTTTTTACAAATTTGAAACTATTTAAAATTTAATAAAGGAAAAGGACTAATTTTTGTCCAAACATAAAAATTAAGATCAAGTGGCAGTTAATAAACCTGTACACTTAACACATAGCTACATAAAAATAGATTTACCTGTAAAGACACACTGATAAATATTGCATGTTCAGTTTTTAGTGTAACCCAAACTAGATTATCCTTGCTTATCAAATATTCAAATGAGAGTTCAAAATTCTTTGACGGCTCTTCTATCAAAGGACCATGACCATTCAACTGTCTTTCCATCTAAAATAAAAGTAAAATAAAATATTATAAGTACATATTTTTTTTAAATAAGTCAACAGAAATTATTTAATACTATTAAATGTATGATGCTTAATATTGTAACATAAATATTTCATGGACATTTTCATTATCTACAAAGTATTATTATGTTATAATTATATTTAATGAATATAATTATATACAAACAAAATTACTGTTATTTGATATACAAGATCAATTGCAATTTCCTTAAATTTGTTTTTAGTCCTTAAGTAATACCGAAATATTACTTTTTCATAGTTAGATCTTATTAATATAGGTATAAAAGTAAAATACAAAGTAAATATACTAACAAAATCTAACCAGAAGACCACCAGTAGCAGAGCTAGGCCCAATGAAATATTATTATTCAGCCAAAATTTGTTTGTTGTTATTATAAAATTTTTGGTTCATACAATTTTCCTATTAATTTTTCCCTATTCCTTATATATATGATAAGGTAAATTCAAGCATATAATTATATCTTGTGGGTTTTGAACCTTCATAAATTATACACTTACAGTATGTAATGTAGTAATTCTCCAACACCGCATCCTGGTTACTTTATATCTTTGCTCATGACTTGGATTTGTAACACTAGCAAGAGTTAATTCCTTAGAGGCTAATGATACTCTTACTCTTACTGTTGCACCGCCCATCTCCCCAATATTCACTGCTTCAGTAGAGGCTTCTCCTGCTGGTATTCTACCATAGTGTCTTAGAGTGCGTGCTAATTCAATATACTGTAATTAGAATATTTTATTTTATATATATGATAAAAATATTAGAAAACTTCTAACTCTATAATAAATAAATAAATGCTAATAATCCTTTTAAAATATTTTAATGATTCTTTGTACAGAAAGTCATAGGGATTTGTTATAATAACATATTCCTATAAGAAACTAATAAGTTCTATGAACTATAATATATGAAATAGTTCTATGAAGTACAACCAAAATTGTATAAAAAAATTAATCCCATTTTATTTAAAAGGTAATTTTAACTAAAATAATGCACTATCTGAATTATACATTAAGATGACATCATGCATTGTTGAATCATGGCACAAACAGTGTAATAAATATCATGATAAGAATTCAATTAGTATAATATTAGTATTAACTCTAAAATTGGTATTGGTATTAAAAGTTAATAAGTTTCATGTGTTTGATGTTAAATAATTTCTTCATATCTCATTAATAATTTAAATTAATATTATAAATTGTTTTCTTACCTCTTTCTTTTGCTTTTTAGCTTCGTATGAAGAAAGGAGATCTTTGTTTTCTGAATCAGCCATTATCCATCCTATATCAATGTCTTCAATTATTTGAAGATATAATAAGTCTATTGAAACCCTGTCCTGTATAAGATCCATATCATAGCATGAATCCCAATAACTGCAACAGTAAGATATATTTAATGAGGTATTACCATTCATTAAAAATTGTTCGAGAAAAAAAATATTAGTTACCTTTTTCTTAAAACTATTTTATCATCAGGCCTTACATACTTTTGAGATATATATGGAGATTCAAAATCTTCCAGTTTCTTTAAACTAGGTTGTCCATCTTTAGCATAACTCCAGTTGAACAAAAATAAGGAAAAATATTTAATCAAATCTTTATGTAAATTGACATAATTACATGCTATATCTAATACAGTACTTGAGGTATCCATAGATGATACAGACAATGGTATTCTATAACCATTCATTAGAGAGATTTCTATATCAACAACATGAACTTTGACATTATGAGTTTCTTGTTGAGCTGATAGAAGAAAGGTCATTAAAATGCCTGAATTAGCCAAAACAGGATTTTGTCCAACTATAAAAATAAGAAAACAACATGAATATAAAATACAACATATTATAAAATCTATTTTAATTAAGTACAAAAACACAAAACACATACTCAATTGGACATATTTCTCTAGGAGTATTCTCCTTTCCTCAAGCTGTGAACTTGTCAGAAAAAGCTTTTTTGGTGGAAACTGAGGCAGTTTAAAATAAGGATATTGAGATTGAAGCTGTTCATGGAGACTAAGTAATTGTTTATAGCGCGTAGTACAATGGAAAAATCCGTCGATGTAAATATTGTAGCCCTAAAAATAAAATAATAAAAATATTTTTGAAAGTGATCATATATTAGTGTGCTAAGAGATTAGATGTTAAGTAAATATAAAATATTTAAGTTCATACTATTGCCTTTCAATTATAAAACAGTGATAACATTTAGTAAAACATCTTACTGTATAAGTAACACCGTTGTCGTCCTTAAATTGCTGTAAGTCAGGAATTGAAAAATGCATTGTTAAAGATATTTTCGTATACCATTCCTTTAATACTTATACACTCAGCTGTTGGTAATCAAATAAGTTTTAAAAATTTGATCTAAACATGAAAATAAGAAATAAGCTCGCCCACTTTAATGTTTGTGATTTGTCTTGTGTCAATGATAAGTTGACCATAGCCTAAAGAGCATACCAATAGACATTAGACATACATAAATTTAGTGATGTGCCAACTCAGAAAATACAGAAATCGATTTAACTCGAGTCAAAATCCACGTAACTCGGGAGGA
>DWAJ01001186.1:0-24298 GCA_018238005.1 Eurema mandarina | reverse complement strand
GTTATTCGCACAACAAAACAATATGTCGGCCGAGAGACGCGCCCGCGATGACAGCAGGATATCGGGCGGGAATATTTAAATTAAATCTCTAAACGTTGTGAAGTTTAAGCATACTTAACAGTACTACTTGTTATCTATCATCGAGAACGAGACGCGTAATATAATAGAAAGCTACATTATTGCTGAGTGACATAGGCTATATAAAACAGGGGTTATTAACATTATACCCAACGAAGTGGGCAAGGGTCAGCTAATAGTACAATATGAACAAACCTATGTTAAATAAGTCGTTGTTTTACGTAATTTCAGGATGGAAAATCAACAGACAAATTTAGTCAGAAATATTCATATTAACATGGATATATTCAAATAGAGAAAAGCAATCATAATCAAATATCTTTCGATAGATTCAAATCAGAGGCAGATTGAATGCAATTGCAATGCAATCAATACTTAATCAATGATATCGAACAGTCATCAGCCTTGAACAAACAATTGAATAATCCATTTTCATTATATCCAGACCAGCTGTTACGAATAGCATTATCAATAATTCAATAAACTAAGATTAGATTCACAATGCAGTAATGTCGCTGTGCATAGTAGCTAATTAATTTTCATTTAATCCAGACTCAGAATAGTCAGAACAATCCAACAGCATAATCCATGGTTCATCAATAATCCAATAATACTGAGATTGGACTAATAACGCAGTAATTTCACTGCGCATAGAAGCTCGGTAGCGGAGTCATTTTGTGCGCGTGCGCACCATTACAGTAATGACGTATTGCGAGTAATAACAAATGTTTATTGCGAATTATTATGACTGATTTCTAAATTTTCACTTGTCACCTGGATTTCCTTTTATATTTACCGTGAGCTTACTATGTGTTTTGACGACGGCTGAGGGGAATTTTCTCGAAGAAAAACGATTTCGAAGTTTGTATATGACATAATATTATTTTATAATATAAATCAATTGAAAGATATGATCCAATCTTGACTTACGAATGAGAGCTGAATAACGAACTATTAATTCGTGTCTACTTATTATAAGTTCTCAAGCGAGTAATAAACTTCTTTCTTAAAAACCATGTACGAGGTTAAATCTCAAATTTAACGATCGAAGTGGGTTGTATTCGTATTTGTAGGAATTTTATAATTTATATCAAATGTACTTTCATGAAATGACAATCGTAAATTGCAATCATTTAATAATATGTGCAGTAAATGAATTCTACGCTATTAGAATAGCTGTTTTACGGTTGGCTCAAGTCTGGCCCTAAATCACTGGGCTTAACAGACAGTCGGCTTATTGCATATGCTAACTTATATTACATGTTCTAAGAATTTGTTAATAAGGGACTTGAAACATTGTTTAGGAATAAATCTTGATGCTCAACATGTTTCCTGATGAAGTGTATATGATATGGGAAGCTGCAACGAAACCTATTTGATATAAATATGTATTTGATTATGCATTTTTTTAAACACTCGCCCAGTATGAGTTTTACAATTACGTAGTTGGACTTAAAAAGTGGAAAAGGCGATATTTTAATTTACTTTTAATTTAAATGTAATGCTCTATATCGTGCTGATATTACGCCAAATTCCTATAGGGGCTAAAACTCTATGCACGCCGGCTTTTTTCGGCTTAACGGCTCTCCGGTTTGACGGGCTTATTTGCTTTTAAAAAATGAATGTCCTAATCGCTTTCCATTCCTTCCTTGTTGTAACAATTTGGAATTTTGTAAAAGTTACTACATTAGAAAAATTCAACCAGTGTTAGAAGAGAAGTTGAAAAAGACAAAACTACTTTCTAATAACCTAATTTATTGAAGACGAAATAATGATTAGGAAAATTAAAACATTATTTCTAACTAACTATGTAAAGCTTATATCAAAGTTTAATTACTATAAATAAATTGTAAGCTGTTTCTTTATTATCATCGTAAACGTAAGTAGATGATTAATTAGCGCCGTTTTGTTTAATAAATCAACAAATTTATATAAGGCTAGAGGCGTTCACGTGCGTCACCGCGGCATTTTAGCGAGTTTTTGAAAAGAAAGTGACATAGATATGTGTGAGTCATTTTATCAAGACGTTAGTGAAAATTCGTAAGGAATGTGAAATTATTTTATGATATTTGTCCGTGAGAACCTGTTTTATTAGTGGTATTAGTCACTAGTCAGTTTTGAAAAAGTCCTCTACCACGTGTCTTTGTTTCTCTGTCATTCTCTTCGCGGTAAACTCAAAAACGTTTATGAGGAAGCTTTGGATAACACTAGCTGTATAGTACTAGCCGTTTTTCCCCGCGGTTTTACCCGCGTAGTTCCCGTTCCCGTGGGAATTTCGGAATTCCTTTCTCAGCGCTCGTCTACGGTACCTAAGCCTAACTTAAGATCTAATTTGGAAGGGACGTAACCTTCCAAATTTCAAGTGCCTACGTTTAGCCTGGGCGTTGATATGTCAGTCAGTCAGTTTTTCCTTTTATATTTTTAGATATAAACAAAATAATAGGACCAACAGTGCAGTGGTACAACTGTCTTCTGCGCTGCGGTAGTGGGCTCTGTAATTTATGTATGATATAAAACAAAGTTTTTGTATGTAATGAATCCGTTATCTTGCTGCTGCCAATATTCTTGTTCAAGTAAATTTCAAAGGTTTCTTAAAAAATTAGATTTAAAAATTTCCCACGATACATGATAAGCAGAATATTACGAGTGAGCATTTTAGCTAATGGACCTTGATATTAATTTTACGATTAGAAATTAGTAAACCCATAAAATTCATGAATTTACATTACGATTACTATGTACATTTATTTGCATACTAGCTGTGCCGGGTCACAGCGGATAATACTGTTATTATCCCCGTAAAACTCAATCATATAATTCATCAAAATCGGTTTAGGAATTGAGGAGTAAAAGATAAAGAGATAGATAAATAGGGATTTTTTCGTTCAAAAACCGTCAACAATTAATTTCGTTAATAACAACATCGTTACGAGGCGAGATAAAATTTATAGCTTAGATATATTAGTATTATATAGTAGGTGGTTACATTCTTACCTACTTCATTATCATGTTTATTATAAAAAAGATAAAAACACACTAAAATCTAGGAAATAGATTTTTTATTTCAATGGGAACATCAAAATAAAAAATCGTAAAATGTAAGTCTATAAAGCGATAATTTTCCATTCATTTCGAGTTATATTGTATTTTGATAATGTAAGGAGGTCGTGTGACCAAAAAGGTAATATAAATATCATGTAAATTTTTCTTCTCCTATGTAAACTTATATGTCTACTGGCCAAATACTCCTACGCATATGAAATTTAAGCACGCCTTAAGTCTAGTAATTTTGACAGATTCGTATCTTAAATTTGAATACCGTATTAGTATTCCGGCATAAGCCTTCCATTTCTGTATTACGTAGGTTCTTAGCAGGAAATACTATCAAGAAAAGAGGTCGGCTTTTGTACATTTTTATTTTTTGTTTTTATATAATTTGTCATAATGTTGTTATTTGTTTATGTTATAAACAATGAATTTTAAATAAAATAAATAAAATTAGTTTTTCTTATAAAACAAAGAATGTGTAACGCACTTCGCATTAGAGAACGGAAACGAGCGTTATATATGTGAATTCACAGCTAGTTAAAAATATTAAAATCACTATTCATCAATCTACGAACACACGCAAATAAAAAAAAACTAATAACTTAATTACACCAAAACTAGTCTAGTTACATGATGTTATTCATAAAATATTTCCACTAAAAAGCCACGCCCTTGCGATCGATGATGGTTTTTTTACGCATTAGTTTTTTGGCATTTTGTCTCCTTACGTTACACTGTACTTAAGGTCAACGACTCGATGCCAGGTGCGGGCTAGCTATTTCATAGAAGAACTGGACGAGATATTTATAGCTCAATTTTTTTATATATTTTTAAAAATGTATTTATTTAAATCAATCGATAACGTTACGATGTAAGTGAGTAAGACAAGCGTTTTGTTTAATAGCAATAGCTGCCAGGCAACCTTAGTAATTGTGAATATGTACATATATAGAATTTGGTTTGATGAAAAGAGTAAAGAATATTGCAGTGGTGGACTTACCTATTTTATTATGAAAGGACCGCTAATACATTTGCTATACAATTTTTTTACATGATTCACGTTGACATTATAATATTATTTAATAAAGGCAATAAGGAGAAAAATTACTATTTCATAAAGCTTATAATAACTGTAGCAATGGATTATTTTTAATTAGTTTAAAACGCAATATTTATTGGTGTTGTATTATCATCTATAAAAAAGTTCCTAATTATTACTTATGATATTATGTTACGTATACGTCTTGATAAAACCGCCCTTATATTATATTATATATTAATTATTTTGTCTATAGACATTTTAAAACTCAAACTTAAAAAATAGGTACAATGGCGCATCTAGTACGATATAAAATCTCGGTCCGAGTTATTCAAAGATAATAGAGCCGAATCACCTGCGGCCTGACGTGTCATTTTCTCATTACACATTGAATGCGAAACGTTAATTATTTCACCATTTAACGGCTCGCTATAATCTTTTGTCATATAAAACTTGTTTATCTATCCGTCATGGGAACTTCGTTAAGAGCTCATTGTGTTCCGGTTTTTCGGAATACCTATACGCTATTGCCCTTTGGGTTACGGTACACGTCAATGTTTCTTGTGGTTTTTTGTACGTGAATACTAAATGAGCTTTCGCGAGCCCACGTTGGGGGGAGAAACTGCGACCACATACCTTACTTTATAAGACTAAAAACTTTATGACGAATGTTTAATTGACTTATTGAAATGTTTTATTACCGATGGTTTGTACACAATATTTTAACATGTGTGTCTAATGCACGAATTTTGACAAATAAATCATATTAGATATAGATAGAAATAGATAGATAGAAGAAAAATATCACTTCTTAATGTAGTGTGTATTTCTTATAGTAAAATGTATAACCTTAAAAGTCATATACTTTCATTCTACATAATATTAATAAAGATTTAAATTATACTATTAAAATAGCGTGTGTCAATGTACGGTAATAGTACAATGGACGTACTCATTTTTTTAGTTGACACAAATGTATCTAATTTTCCATCAGGCCCTGCGCGTACGCCATACTTTGTTGATTACAATTCTATTTCTTCTATTTATAACTCACCGCTAAGTATTTACAGTATAAGAGATAGGAACTTATGAATATAATACATAACAGTGTATCTTTCTTTAAAAATGTCAATGAAAAATTATAAGGAAAATAATAAATTCATTTTTTTTATTACATTTTCACGCAGTTTCGTTAAACGTATCTTTTATAGTCAGCCGATTTCAGAAGTATTTTGAAACATTCAATACTACAAAAAGTAAAATTTTGTAAAATATACATCATTGTACAGCAAATACTCTTGTTTCTGAAAGCAACGTGTCACTTTCAGTGTTGATATACCTAAATAGTAATTTTTAATGTCTAATACATTTTTGTAAGCGACGGCACCTGACGTAGTAACAGTACAACGAAACTGACAATACATTCCTATCTCTTGGACTCGGTTCACATAAATTATACGTATTCATCTCATCGGTACCTCTGTCCGTCAGTCCCTGTAATCACACGAAAATTGATGCCTTCCAACTACCATATACTTGCTGCAGTTTCATACATTATATCATTTGGATTGTTTTTTCGTTATTGAAGATGATCCTGCAGTTAGAACTTTTATCTGTTTCACGTTTATCTAAATCTCGCTGAATTTTAATAAAAAAAATACTAAATATATGAATTCATACTACATTTAAATATGTTTCATTTCGATATTATAGTTAATCCCTATGAATGAAAAATAACATATATGTGGTATAAAGTAAATATTGTAATGTTTAAAAATTCTTAAATTTGTAAGTACCTACAATTATTTATATTAACATGTCTACTATAATTTTAGTTTGACAGATTTCAGAAATATACGCATACGAGCATTACAATTTTTAAATTCTTCTTAATATTATTAGAAACACAATTGAAGAATATTTTAATTAGACTTAATCACTGTCTATTGATACCTTATCTAAATCATACGAATCTAAAGATTTGAAAGTATTAGATGATAATTATTAATAAAAAATTGGAACAATTATATTAATCAACCAAAGCCGTTAGGACAGCAATGCCTACGGAAGAATGTCTCTAAATAAATCACTTTTACGGCACCTCGATACAGCCATTGGAAAGCTATCAATAAAAAGATAAACTTTAAATATATTCACGTTCACATTTCCTTTTATCGGTGAAATTAATGAACAAATTTAGAAACACAACACCATTATTAATCTTTATTCGTTTACAACGCCGGATATATTGAATAAATGTTATCATTGATTCTAATAAATTTGACCAGTAACTTGAATAGGTACTTTAAGGTTACATATGCGATGAGTAAAATTAATCTTATAAATGAAACTATGAACATTAAAATGAAGCCTTTTTGGGATCTATTTTAACTATCAAGTCTTAATCTGTATGCCTAATTTTGATATTTGTGTATAAAAAAAATACATCGTTGTACAAAAAATACGGATGAACAAAAACAATATATATTATTAAAAGTCCTTAATAATATTAAGGATAGCACATACATTCTAATGTTCACACGCTAAAAAATAATTAATTTGCTATGAATATTTCTCACTAATATTATATATTAGAGAAAATATGAACTTAAATCAGTTGTTATTCTGAGACCCGTTAAGGCTTTTGTGATTTTAATATAAGCAAAAGAGATCATAGCATGTTTCAAAACATGTATAAACAGAAGCTTCTATACAATAGCAGTTCATTGTTAACTCAGTCACGTGGGCTAACGCGGTCAGATGTTTGCATTCTGAACTTGTAGTACGCAAATAGGAATCGTGATTTTCCATGTTTTCAAGAAAATAAGCTAGTCGCTCTTCGTTTGAGACCTCGTTATCTTGTTAGACAGACTGTTTGAGAAGGAGTCAGATTAAATAAATTCTATTTAAATTGAACATTAATAGGACTGTATTTTTTATACGTTTAAAGATCAAGGTTGTATGGGCTGAATTGTATTTTCAATCTGTAGGTACTAATTGTGCGCATACGAGTATATAATTAAGGACCTACGCTCTTGTATGAAAAACTACACTTCATTGTATGAAACACAGTCGCTTTGCACTGTAAATCTAAGACTGTATGTATATTTTATGTTTGATGGGCCTTTAGTGTTAAATAAACAGTTAGCTTAATATCAAACTTAGTAACAGTGATTAAAGGTGAAGTTACTGGTACACATCCTAGCTATATCTATATAAATAATACCAGTCGTTTAGTCACTCAAAGCACAATATGATCATTTTTAAATAGATTTTCTAAGACCTATTGTCATATGTAGAATTCCAAATGTTTCAATGAATATCATTTCATGCACATAATGTAATATAACGTATTAACCTAAGAACGAGATATATTTTTATCAAATTTCTTGGATTATTTCGTGATTACAACGTCTTCATGTCAAAGCACATAAATAGTCCTCAAACAACTTTAGCAGACGCTATAATCGTTTGGAGAGGATCCAGTTAGATGCTCCAATGAATATGCAGATTTCATGAGGCCCGCCCGCGGAATGCTAACGGAATACAATGCAACCTTGCTCCCATACTTTGTGGAATTTGCGAAATAGATTTTTACTCGATGTCAAGTAAAAATCTTACCAATGTAATTATCTAATGCAAAAATTTGTAAGGATATGTGTGCTGATGGATGAATGTTTCTAACTCGTTCGCTAAAAAACTACATGGAATTGGCTCCAAATAAGATGTAATTTAGGAATATGAGGCGTAAACACATATATGACGTTACTACTAAAACTAGCCGTCTCTTCTAATTTATCTGCCTATCCATATAGATCTTTTGTTTTAAAATTAATTATTTAGTATAGTAATATTGAAAACTGAAAGAACTGTTCTTATAAATCGATAAACCATTCGTCATGTTAGTCTACATCGGATCGCAGCCACAACTTTCGTTCGGCGCGCGTATTACAATCAATGAAAGTAATATCATTCCGGTTCAGATATATTTGCATCGGTACACAACTACACGGGTTCTTTAATTGATCGTAAATACAAAGGCTTAGTTGCGATTCAGAAAGGCGTCTGATAAATTTATTTTATGTTTTTCTTAACGGCGTTGACGCTTTATCAGTGCTTTCTTTCGGGTATTCCTCACTTAATATCGTGAAGATAATTGCTTTTAAATATACGGTGAGAGTGGCGATACGCATTATTTAAGAGCCGTTGGAATGTGGTTTTATTCATGTAAGGGTTACTATCTGTTGGGCCGCGATTACGTAATCTTCGATGTGTACCATAGTTAGTGAAATGTCTTGTTTTACTGTTACACGTATGTTATGGATGTTTCAGTTTATTAATGTTATCTATGTTTTAGATAATTTTAAAGCCGTATATTTGTACAAAAGCTTGTTAACGATTTTTTTTAATTTGAAGTTCGAAACAGGCCAGTATCTTTACTATAAGAGAATGAATTATATCCTTAAATGGTACCTAAGTGATTTTATACTATTATTATCTGTCTCGGGTCTTTAAGTGACACAAAGGCGCCAAGCATGTGAACAGCTTTCGCCCCATTACACAGGACGCATTAAACTGCAGGTTAAAAGTTAGAAAAACTGGAAAATGCAAGGAAATCCGTTTAACCGCAGATGTCCCTCTAATTTAGAAAATAACCCATCAATCATTTTCTCATACGTTTAAAGCGTGAGACATTTTAAATGCCTCTTCTTATATAGGATAAATAAAACTAAGTATGTATGTATGTAAGCGCGTTTATCTGTGGAACCTCATGTTTAACTAACATGATCCATAACTACCCATTTTTTAAGCTTCGTAATACTAAATTGCTATACAAACTCAGACAGAAATGTAGATCATGGAATAAAGACATTTACATGACTTGTTCAATTTCATTGCCAGTCTTAACAATGGGAAAAAAGTCTACTGGTACATAAGAATTTGGGAAAAGATAAAAGAGGTGAAAATCAGAAAAGATAACTATCAGCAAGCTGTTTCTATGTTGTAGTGTGGTACCTACCTAAGCCGTTCAGAGCATATTTCGTTCGTCCAATTACCTCTAGGTATCACTTTCGTTGCGAACTCGCAAACTTTGCTAATTAATAATATTAATCACCGAGTGTACTATGAGGCTAAGACGGTGTTAAATCTGAATGATTAATGAGTAACACGTCTTCGCACGTGACGTGCACCGCGGGAAACCTATTAGATAGTGTTCGCTTGATTTATTGTGTATCTTTAGTGGTTACGAGTTTTCCTTAAGTTTACTGTGGAATTTTGTACAAATATTTCACTTCGAAATAGAATATAGGAACTGAAAACGTAATTTTTTAAATAAACCTTTTATATGTATGAGCTCTGCTGTTACGTTAAAGACATTTGTATAGCCAGAATTCGCGTGATATTTCGAATTTTATACTCAAAGAAATGAAAGGGCTCATTAACGGTAAAAAACAGAAAATATTAACGATAGAAGAAGAAACATCCAACGAGGCAAATATATTTTTAGGTTAAAAAAAAGACTTTTAAAAGAGGATGTTAACAATTAAAAGAAATGTGAAAAGTAAGTAAATCTATATTTCGATGCACAGCTGTCCGCGGTCCAGTTAGATCGTGCAATATGCACGCTATGTGTGCCAGCGGACGCACGCGCGCCGATGAGCTCAAATGGAGCGGACACTTGCGCTAAGGGCAGCTTGGAACTGGCGACGAACGACTAGCACTTGGTTCTGACATATACTTATACATTGAGCCTGTAGATAATAACTCACGTAAAGAATACGTGATATATTTTAGATACGCTTCTGAGGTCGCATATTTGCTTAAGATGAGGTAAAACAGTGGCTGTTTGCTTATTCGTCTTAAAAGAAATAATTTAAGATTTTTTTGTTTATGTTTAGTCATATTATATTTTGTATAATAAAAGTAAACATTTTTTAGTAAATTGAGAGTTAGGCGAGTTAGAAAAGGCAGAAGCTATACCACAAAGATAAACGACGTTGATCAATTTTATAGAATTACGGAAACTCTACATTAATAAGTTCAAAATTTATTTACACCATTTATATTATATTGTATTCGCGTTTTACTTTACTTATAACATTTTCAACGTTAACCAATTAAAACAGCTACAATTTAAAAAATGCGTCTCTGGTCTATCAGTCGAGAGCGTATGGCGAGCCTTACCGAGAAAGCGTACATAGTTTTAAGAGCGATCGGTCACTCGCCGGCATTCGTCCGACCCCAAGGACGGAGCGATTCTGGTTACTCCAGCTAGGTCGATTTTTTGCCCCACACGGACCTAAACGGTATGCTTTTGGAATTTCATTTGCGCCTGATAATAATGTAAACAAACACCGATATCATTAAGTGTGTGTCTAAATAGTCTATGGTCACTTGCGGTGTTCCAAAGACATTTTATAATACTTTTATTACGCAGATAAATGAAATTTCGTTTTAACGGTTTGTTTAAATTAAATAAACCTTTCAATCACCGTAATTCACTGATGATGTTAACAGATTTTTATACTATACGCTTATGAAACTTTTACTTTCAGCAAAATAAATAATAAACATTTAAACTCGCACTCAATTTGAAACGAAAAACATTCGTAAATGAAATCGAATAATCATCGCTTCATTAAAATTGCTTTCAAAATGACTTGCAGGGTACGAATAAATGAATTCCGTTAAAAGTTTACTAACGATGAACTTTGTTCAGGGAGATAATATCGTCCAATTTTACGAAAGCAAGTTCTCTGTATAAGACAAAGAGTTAAGTATGTACACAGTATGTCTTAACTTTCCAGCGGGCGGTCAAGCTAATAAGATTCGAACTTTAATAAAAACATTTTGAATAAGCGGTTAAGAAATCAAAGAATTCAATGCATCGATTTTATCGTTGTTAAACGGACTTTTCGACAATGTTAAATAACTTTTAAGAGACCTTATTTGTTGTTGGTTTTTAAGCCTCACTATATCCTTTTAAAGGTAACATAAACATATTATAATTATACGCTTTCAATATAATAAAACACTGTTCTTGGGGACCTTTATATGATAATTGAGGGATATAAATAAATATAAGCCATAAAACTTACGCTGACTAAAGCTAGGACGAGCCATACGACGGTTGTCCGCGATATATGTGACGCGACTTTCGTCGCCATTTTAGACCTGAAACAAACAACATTGTTATTAGCATTTTGTTTTTATATAATGCAAATTTTAAATAAAAACATTAACTTAACGCATTTTCAATTTAACTATACCAGAGACACAAAAAAGTCAAATAAGACAATTTTATAACGCGAAAAAATCAAATAAACACGCGCCAGAAATTCACGCATTCGACAACCAAACTAAAGCTTAATATCTTTCGACGATAAATATTTCTCAACTACGATAAGTAAAACAAAATTAAGTATTTAAATTTGATAAATCAAAAGACGACATATCGTATCGGGTAGCGCCCAACCGGATACATGAAAGGAATGTAAGAATTTACAAAGATTTACATAAGTGAAAATATGAGCATAGATAAACTAGTTTGCGGGACATTTTGCTTTCCAACAACGATTACTGTCGCTGTCACCGTCTCGTAATTCAACACTACTGTTTATTTTCTATTTTATTGCAGTTTATTATAAGCCATTATGTTGTATGATCGTGCAGTATCATGATGGAGTAGCGTTTAGCTCTTTCGTAGGTTTATGACTTTATAAGGTACCAGCTAAAATTTTAGTAACGTTGAGTGTTGTATTAATTGTACATGACAATTAAACAGTTATCACTAATAAAAATACATCAGGACGCTAACTTTTGTAAGACCCAGCTTCGCACGTATACTTAATTATGCATGTATTATATGAGATAAGAGAATCTAAAGTATTTAAAGATTTAACCATACATAGGGATATATGAATAGAAAAAGCGACTTTGTTTTATAGTAGTAATGAGGCATTTGACAAGAATAGCAGTTTTTAAAAGCTACTTTTAAAAATATACTTAAAAATAACGCTAAGACATATTATTATTTTTATACTTTCAACCTACAAAAATACTTTTCCCGCGATCGTTATTAAAACATTTGAAACTGCTACCGCAATTGGAATACGTAAGAAAATTCTAGAGAAGTGAACATGATAATTGCATATTTTCTAAGCAAATTGCATTAATTATTGTACGTTTAACTAAGTCACTTGCACGGCGTGCGTGTAATGGATATGCTCAAATACAGTTACTGCTAATATTAGTTTATATATCCGTAAATAACATATAGTAGATATACTAAAATGTTGTTATTTTACTATGTTGTTTAACAGTTATTCTAGAAACGTAAATCCATTTTAATATACCTATTAACTAACTACTTAGTGAAGGTACTTAAGTATAAAGACGAATTGATATTGATGTTATTTAATTTTACAATTAATTTTATAACTGCGTAGCAGGGAATACTATGATACTACAGACATTACATAACATCAGGAATAATCCTCAATCCTTACTACTTATTTATATTACAAATGTAAAAGTTTCTGAGAAAATATGTAAGGATGTATGTTTGTTATTCTTTCACGCAAAAACAACTGGATAGATTTAGTTGAAATTTGGTATGTAGATAGCTGATACCCTAGGCTAATGCGAGTAAAAACGCGGGACATTGTTAGTTATATTTAAATTAAGAACAGAGTCATGACTTAGCCTCGTTTATCATTTGGTTCATAAAATCGATTTGCGATAAATCGAGAGGAGCCGATCGTTGGTAAAAATCGTTTGTTTTTTGCGGCGAACGAAAGTGCATTATTATTGGCTGGAATGCGTGTCGGAGCAGCATGCTCTCTCGCCTGATTAGTCCACTGATGTGTTACAAGACTCGAAAATGTTTTAAATTATAGCAAATTTTAAGCTTTGGAAAATTCGCTTGGCGTGAATAAATTGCTGGTTAATATATTTGCTAGGTAAAAATTTTCTCTATTGAGTTGTAATTTGCAATTTTGCAGACTTACAAATTATATATTATAAAATTTGCGCGCTTTAATCAAATCGATTTTGTAGTTTTGCGTGTCAGCCTAAGAAGCGTTCAAACATACACTTACAAACTCTCGCAATTATAAAATAAGTATAGATTTTCAAATAAAAATAAGGGTGAGTTACTAAACATAGTTCTGTTTATAATAACTTATATCTAAACACATACAATTATCGAAATGAATAAAAGATGAACCTTAAATCCTATCATAAAAGCATGTCAACGAAGATCAAACAAATAACTATGTCATTGATATTTGCCGTTCTCGTTCCCATAAAGTTTAAGCAAAATCACGATTTGAAAGCGACAGCCATTAAGTTCGAGTATTTAAATAAAATATTCTAATACGAGTGTCAATATGCCTACGGCTTACATTTTTAAATGGAGTCGTAAAAGCGTGGGCGACATTATAATGAATTCGCGACTACACGCGTGATTAATGATGCTATAACGTCATTAGTCGGTCTCGTGTCCGTTGGAAATCATTGGAATCATTTGTTTGATGTTATTGGTACCAAACATGAGTTTATCGAATACTGAGTTCAATCTTAGCTATTAATAATTGAGATTGAATACAAAAGAAAATTATAGTATAATGAATAATAAATGCTTTTATATTTGTTGATTAAAATGTATTAAAACGTCAAATATCTCGATTTAGGCTGTAGATATAACCAGTTAAGGAATATAGCAGATAAAGCAGAATGTTACATGACCGATAATGTTATGTTAATACGTAAAAATAACATTTTTATGAATTCCAAAATAACATGGTGTGTTATACTCGTATAGTTTACAAGAAAGGATTCATCAATCAAAACTGGTAACCATTAGACTTGGCCCGAGACGCCTCTGACTAATGAATTTTCTTTGTTCTAATTATATTGTATAATGAAGCTATATACATTTAAATAAATTAATAAAATTGTGGTTGAATTCTGATAGCTTCTTTTATTAATGTGTTCATTAGGATTGATACAGTTATGCGAAAAATTTTTAGGATATATCGCGGTTTATATGTATACGCGATGAATTTATTCATAGATATATAAAATATAAGATAGCATAATAATTTTAGAAGCTTTCATTATTAGTCATTAAAATAGTAAAATTTTAAGAATATTATGTCGAGAACAAATAAAAAGAACAATTGTAAGTACGGTATCTATATGTTATATTTAAAATAGCTAGGTAATTTATTACCTACATTTTATATCTTACCAAAACATTGTAATAAACTAAGATGATGTACAGTAAAAGAAATCTCTCCAATAGATTTGAATAACAAATGTATATTTCCCTTCCTAGCCTCGGCAAACTAAACACAGAGCTACGGAATAGCAACGTTCATTCAATAACTCCCAATGCAACATCATTACGTATGATACGTACAATAACGCGGAAAATAATCTCGAAAAAACTGCATTTACCTCGGAACATAGACCTGATATTGTAAGCAATAACCTTTGGGATAAGTGTATGCAACTTAGTGTTCAGGCCCGCAGCGTCCTCCATAACCATTAGGGTTGTAACTTATATAGCATTAACGCACAACCGTTTGTTTACCAAAGTTATTTCAATGATTGGTTGCAACCCTGCTATTTCGTAAACGAATCACAAATTAGGTAATTACGTATGAGACGTGAGGAATTCAACGTTCTTGCATATCGTACTAATTATTGTGTTTTGCTCAAAACGGCGCTGGTGGCCAATTTTTATGGATCGCTAAAATTTTCTCCTCGGAAATATGAATTTGAAGAATTGTTCAGGGGTCTTATAAATATCGCAATGTAGTCTAACTTTGTGCCTGTAAAATTAGTCTTTAATTAAATTAAATTGAACGACCGATAATAACTTATTCTATAAGAGTTTAATAAAACTTTGTTTCAACAAACTGTAATATTGCCGTGAGAATATATAGTGACGTCAGAACACATTCCATTATTGTTCAAATCCAATTTGAATAATTTGCACGATCACTGTGATATTGTTCACGAATAAAGACGCGTTGAAATGTGAAATGAATAGCATTTAAAAATTCGTATTTGGAAGTCTTAACAAGATCATGATTAAACCGTTTTTGCTTGTTAGAGAGTTCACTTTGTAAAGCTTTTGATTGTCATTGGCGAGACTAAATTTTAAATTAATTTAAAAGCCTTTTAAAAATCCCACGCAATGTAAAGTTTGTTTTTATCATCAGTAAGAAAAAGATAGTAGCAATTGCTTAGTAATTTATGTTGTAATTTCTACCTATATATTTTAAATACCCATAATAAAATGGATATTTAAGTTACAGAATTGTTTAATTTTTTCAAACACATTGCCTCAAAATCTTTCAAAACACTTTATTACACTAGCCTTACAAATATTTACGAGCTAAGATTGACCCTATTCGTCTATTCCATGTTCCATCTACATGTATACTAATATATAAAGCTGAAGAGTTTGTTTGTTTGTTTTTTTGTTTGAACGCGCTAATCCCAGGAACTACTGGTTCGAATTGAAAAATTCTTTATATTGAATAGACAATTTATCGAGGAAGGCTTTAGGCTACATAACATCACGCTGCGACTTTTGCAACAGCTAGTAGAACTATAAGCTAACGTGGACTCACCAGCTCCCGTTCTTCCGGCGACTCGTGTTAGCCCTCCAACCGATCATAGTCCGCACGGCACTGGCATCAAGCACGATTGTCACCTATCTGCCCTCCGAGCACTGGGCATATCCCCGTCACAGGTTCACACACGCGCTAATCTGCAAGTAAGGACATACATTATGAACTGTATAATGTATAAATAGTCAGAAGTCGCAATAGATATAGAACTTACAACTTGAATACGATAATTTTGATTTTAAAGCTTATTGTTTTGTTATTTGCCTTTGTCCAAAACAGGAAAATATATATATGAGTATAAAAATATAGGAAGACTGAGTTTTACGTATATAGTGAGGGAAAGTCTGCTATCTTATTTTGAAGTCGGATGTAAAATTATCACTTAAAAATAGACCTAGGTTTAAAACGATAAAACGTCTATATATTAGGAAATCTATTACATTTGTTATGTCAAACTGAGACGCATCTAAAAGATAACATTATTCCGAAAGAAATCTTCAAAACAACACAATTACTATTATCGTAGTAATTGTGTTGTAAATGTTAGTTAATACAACTTAATGTATAGAGGCATTATTGCACTATGAAATTGAGATGGAATGCATTTTCTAGTAGATTATGCTGAAGATTACCATAAAATTGGCGATATTCATGAATTACAACTAAATTGCGTATCATCTAACGACACATAGCTCGTTAGAAAGACACCAACAAGCACGCTATACTTGCATTAGTATAGTTAAAACATTATATTAACACTTTATCTTAAACACCTATTACGAAGTCTAAGCTAAAGCGGTAGTCCTGTAGTTTTTACTTTTTATACGGTTTAAAAAAATTGCTTTTGAAATTATAGCTTGACTCGTATGATCTTTGCTACTATAGTAAAATTAAATTCGCTTAGGACGTGTAACTTGCTTTCTTTTCTTGTATGAGGCACAAATATAATATGACTATATATTACGTCGTTGTCTTGTCTTGCGTTAGGAACTATTCAGCGCCTTTGGTCATTCGCGTTCCTTGTTTATCATATATGTAAACATTTTGAAAATACCAACTATATGGTAACTAGTATTAAAATAAACAGTTATATAAATACCAAGGTTTGTAACGTAACAACGACCAGCACGTCGCAAGTAATTTAAATAATAATATATTACAATAGTACGGCATTTCTAACGTAGTTATTCTTTCTCATTAGTACCGGCCTTTGCCCCGCGACATCGCTGGAGATCCACGTTCGACCCGAAACCAATGAAAGTGATCTCAACGAGAAAACGTTATTCCTTTAACGATATTCGATGCCTTATTGGTTGCACGAAGTACTTCATTAAATGGAGAAACTATCGGGCCAAATTATTAATTTGTCTAGAATTTTAATATTATATTTAATGGTTAGAAATAATTAAACATTGTAATTTTTAGTGTTTTTTATGGTTCGCAATCTTTTGTTAAATCGAATAGAATGTTTAAAATGACTCGTAAGATCTCTAGGGCTATGAAGAAAGTACCTTAAGTTGTAGGATTTGAATTTTACATGATTAGGTACGATATTATTAATAAAAGTCTTAGAAATAAAAAAACGATATTGTTAAAATATAACAGTCGAGTATTTGAATCGATTAATAATTTGGGTAGCTACTTTTTTAGGCTTCAGTCTCAGTAAAAACAACCATTATTGCAAGAGAGGAATAAAGTTTTATTCGTATCACTGTTATTGACCGAATCTCGTCTCGTCATAACTTGGCGAATAAATAAGGCTCCAATCCAGCAAAAAGTCATCAGATAATCCATCAGACGGCATTATATTCTGTTGAATTTCGAAAACAGCCACCGTCGTGAGTTGCCAGTTGTCATTTACAAATCCATTATTTATTGAAACACGTCTCAGGGCATACCCGTTCACATACGTACCGTTATATATTATGGCCCATTCTACGTCCACGCCGATTCTACGCGTCGTTTGTTGTCACATTGTAAATCTTTACTTAACTTTCTTTTTCTTATTGTCTCCGCTGCGGCGGGGTGTAGCAAATTTGCGTTCGCGGTCTAGTATAGGGATTTTGCTACAGCATTGCTTTTATGGGTCTTTATTCATTGTTTTTATCTAAGCTTGTCTCTTATTTATTATTATTTTCTAAAAACAAATATATTAGAATTTTGCTTAGGCTTTTAATTGTAAATAGTCACTATCATTCAATTTCAAACCAAGAAAAACTTATCATAAGACAGTCTGAGACCTATTTAAAAGTTATTGTCACAACAATATAATATCGTGTTTTACTTATGTAATTAATATTTCAATTACAAATACGACACGCGTCAAGTAAAATAATATGCGGATATATTAGAATTAGCACATATCTGTACAAAATGCACAGTATCGGCGAACACGCACGACCACTTACCAACTGTTTGCTGACGGTAAGTCCACTTTTCATAATAGCATAAATAGAATAAGTATAAAGACTCATCGCAATTTACTCATCGTATCCCTACATACCAATCTCACTCTTATTCCAAGGGAATAAAAATCGATAATAGCGTGTACAATTTCACACGACTACACTTAATGTGTGTTAAATAGCAGTATCGTTAGTTGATGGGCGTTTGGATAGCCAATTCGGTTAAGCTGAGATTATTTGAATACAGAATCTATTTGTGGAGAAATTTGATATATGATGTTTATAAACATTTAACGGACAAGTGGAATGACATTGCGTCAAGGGAGAATAGGCGTAACCGACACATGCCACCGCGATTTATCTTAGATAGGTAAATGTCAATGGTGGTACATGCTTACAATACTGACGGAATAAAGGCTTCTTTATAGGGAAGTCATATAAACTAAATGCATAACAATATTGACTTGAGTTTCATGAATACTGGAATCTTTAATGAGTATATTTGAGCTTTGTAATTAGTGTAAGTTTATTCGTGAGAATAATTAGAAAATCCTATGTAAAATTAAAAGCAACATGAAAGATGTGTTATCAGAAGTATTATAGAACTCCTTTATTTAGGTCTACGTTAAAGCTTGCAGTCCTTGTTATACCACAAATTAGATAACATTTCGCCCTTTAAAGCCTATAACAAGATAAACTATCGTGTAGTCCAGGGATTCCGTTTGCAACTGATATTAATAAGCGCGGAAAATAAATATAATAAATTTTGTATGAGACTGATATGTTTCTTAAGCAGAGGATTTTATATAAAAAAATACAAAAGAAAAATTTCATTCTAGTGTGTAGGTGTTATCTGCTTGTGTACTTAATACTTACAAATATACACATTAACAATAATTCGAGGAGTACGTATTGAAGTGATTACAAAAAATCTTAATGTTTCTAAAAACTTGTTTGTTACTCTTTCACGCAAAAACTACTGAACGGATTTGGTTGATATTTGGCATGCAGATAGATTAATCCCTGAATTAGCACACATGATACTATATATCCCGATGTTGCCTCGCAAACGGAAATCACGCGAATAAAACCGCGTGGCACGGATAGTATAAGATAATATCGCTGATGTTACGTCCATCTCTAGGAAAATCTTCGTTTTAACAAGTAATTGGACAGGGTTTCCGCTATCCCCGGCATCATCGCTAATATCAATACGTTTCTATCTTATAGATTTCTATTAATGTTGTTTATGTTTTTAAGGGTGCAAGTGTAAATGCTTTGCGATCGTATCTCTTTATTGAGCCCTTAAATAGTATTGCACTTAACATAAACATATCTGAACGGTGGTGAGAATAATAATAATTCTTTAATCGTGTACCCTTTTCCCTTGTTACTTAAAATTGGACCTAAATCAGAACTATAAGATCTAAGCCATATAGTTGTAGGGATTAAGATTTATTCTAGGAATAAAAAATAAAGTTAAGGGCAGATAAATTTGGACATTGAGCGTTAATCGTGTCGGACCTTAATTTACTTCATAGCTCAAACCCATAATTTAACTTTCGTTACATATAATGTAACGAAGATTTTCAAAGACATTTTTACCTTAAATTTGCTAAATAAGTAAAGCAGAAGAATTTTTATTGGGAAATAAAAATCTTAACAAGGAAGACAGTGTGTCTTCTTAGCTTTAGAAAAAGGTCTGGTCATGTGATTGAGTGGAGAATACCAATGGTAATCAGATTTGATTGGGTAAATATTTAGACCATGACGATGTCTAGACGCTTAGTATCGATAACGCATCTAAATGAGAAATCATAGTTTTGTGTTCACGTGATAGTGAGAAACCATTGTAAAAACAGACTTTAATGTAAAAACAAACAACGGTGTTAAATAAATTTGATTTTAAAGACTACTTCATACTTTCAAACTAAGAATATTTTCTATTAATTAAAGCCTGTATAAAAAACAACTCAACTAAGAAAACTGTCATAGCTTTAGAAAAACAAAAAAAACAGAACCTCAATTTCAACGAGCTGTCTCATGTCGCCCAACCTACTCGATTCAAAACATTCAAATTAAGAAAGCTGGATACTCGATCCGAGCTATCTATCGAATAATTAAAAGCTCCATAGCTCTTTCTCATGGTGTGCACGTAGGAAACGAACCTCAATCAATGACACAGGCAGTAATGACTGAAGCACCCGTTGTTCGACATATTTACTAAGACTGAGTCGGTGCATTGTCCCCGATTCCTGCGTTACTTCACAATTAACGAGTCAATTATATGAATGTACGTATCTCATTTCTTTGTAGCCAACTGTAAAACTGTATCTTTTGCGCAATTACTTTCAATGTAAGTAATAAACAGTACCTTAAAATAGCGTTTGATCTTATATGGCATTTGAAATAGTAGTTATTCTATTTTATAGGTAGGTAAGATTACAATTGGTAATAGTTGTTAAATATTGAATAGAGCCAATTCCAAACAGATTTTTAATTAATATAAAAATACATATTCTTAAATGTTTCTTTTCACAAGTTAACTAAGGACAGCAGTTCCATATAAATATTATAAATGCGAAAGTAACTCTGTCTGTCTGTCGAAATTTGGTACACAGATGGTCTAGAGCTTAAGATAAAACATAGGCTACTTTTTAACTGGAAAAGAGGGTTATAACGGGGGAAGGGGAGTCAAAGTTTATATGAAAAGCGCGCGGACGAAGACAGGAGCAACAGTTTTTTTGATAAATTTAAGTACACAATTACAATTCATTAATCTCAAAAGTTTTTACTGATCGTATTGGTGTTCCCTAGTTTATGAAAATATACGCGTTTGTAGACGTTGTACTCATTAAAAAATAAAGGATATATTAAATTATTAATTATTAAGCAAACATTACTGAAAAGGCTTTTACAAAGTTTTATAAACGGAACTTGACGCGTCATATCATATATTATCTTACTAAATAAGATATATCAGTCGTAACCTGTCCAATTACATCGACCATTACTTATATTTGCAACTAGATATGATGATACTCGGATTAGATTATATCAAAGGTTATGCATTCATTAAACCTTATATGAAAACTGCATTTTGTTCGTCGTTTCTACTATTAAAAGCTACAAGCTTTTATACATGGTTTTTGATAAACCTACTTTTGCTATTTTTATTTTTTTTATACACTGAATTGCCTATGTTTGCAGCTGAGAGGAAAAAAATGTTTCTTTTTTTTTCATAAACGCCTGAAGTTATTTTAGTATTTTTTTAAATATTTGATTTTGTAAAATCATTCCTTGAACCCGTGGACCTTATATTTATTTAATACTGGATTTGCTGGAAAACCACGGGTCAAATCCTTTTTTAATGCCTACAGAAAGCTTTTAATAAGGCCTACGTTCATTCTAATACCGCCAAGAATATGTGTACATAATTTCATCATAATCAGTCCAATACATTCACCATTACTTATTATCCCGACTTTCATATTAATGGTATTAATAACTATTAGTATGGATTAATATCTTTCTTCTATTTAAGTACGAACAGGAATCTGTATAGGATTCATCTTTGACGTACCGTAACATAAATCATCCCGTAATCATGACGATTACAATCTATGTTGATCTTTAAGAAATTAGATCACAATTTGTGGCCCGCGGGCAATCACGGTCGCTGAAGTTAGGTGACTCACGCCTTTTTACTAGGCAGGCTATAGAATCATTAACGTCTAGTATATCAAGAGCTACACCATTTGTATGTATATATTTGCTTCTAAAAACAATTAGGCACACACACACATAAGTACTTTGACATCATTTTAAGGCAGTTTTTTTTTTAATTTCCATATCAGTTACACTACATACTTATTTAAAATTAGCAATAATTTTATTAAGAATTTACCTTTCTAGGATAAACCCTAGTCCAGTCAAGTCACGTTGATAAACACGGGTATACCAAAAGAGCTGAGAATGCTTTAGTTTTGACAATACGTCGGAATGGCCAAAAAAGGTTTTAATTGAAAATACTGACCAAAATTCTCTATATCCATTTTCAAATATATATTGTGGTTTGATTTTTATGCATCGTCTTTCCAGTTCTTCGAAATATCGTATTCAGTTGGAACTAACATTATTTTTCTTCAACGAAAATTATTCTTCTTAAAATACAAGATAACGTTAAGATTCAATCCTAAAATATAACTCACGAAATGATGCGACAGAAGTTTTTCATCGGCGTACCGTATTAAGTGTAAATAGAATCAATTGATTGCTAAATGCTGGTCTCAGGATAGGAGGACCCCTGGAGCTTGTCAACTTAAAGACTGATGATGACACACGTGAAATATATGACCAATTGTATGTGGACATGATGATTAAACGGTAAGAATATATGGTTGAGTAATCACTTGAGATGTTATTTACTGGGACAAAAAGTATTGTCCTGATTAGCTGGGAAAGCCATTAGACATGGAGTAGAACTTTAAACCGTTCTTTTACAATCTATAACTATGCTTAATATTGAGTTTATTGTTAGTATATTTTTACGTAAAATCTAAGCCTAAAATATAGCATAATATAAAAAATATAGCTCTTTACACGAAACGTCAAACACTTCCAATGAGGTTTTGTGTATCCGAAGATAATTCTAAGGCTTTAGAAATTCTAACGGCCAAATACTCATACGCAAATTAAATTTAAGCACGTCTTAAGACTCGTAATTTTGACAGAATTGTTTGGCGAACTGTCAAATCGGACCCGTTTAAGTTGTACTTAAATTTAAGTTGCGTTTCAGTATTCCGGCATAAGAATGTCAAAAACACCCTTTTTATATTAATAATAAAACACATGTATACCTAAATACGAAATTCGAAAGATTTCCACATACAAAACCGAGTTGCGTGTACGAATACCATTCCATCACAGCACTTATGGTAAGTGCTTCCCCACTTGATAATGAGAGCGCTGTTGCATTAATTCCGAGGAAAATCAGAACAATTGTTTATAAGATCGCACTGCCGTTATAATTTTTAATTTCATATATAGCGGTTCGCTGACCGCCGCCTTGGCCGACTAGAAGCGACACGGCGTTTTTCGAGTGACTGATACATTCTTATTCGTCGGGTTTAGTTCAAATATATTATACTTCTTTGATATGTTCATAGTTTATACACTACCTATATCTTTTTTTTAAATACTCTTATTCTCGCATTCGCGTTGATATTCTAGTATTATCTGGATCTTAATTATTGCGATCGTTACGAAAGATATACTATATAAAGATATAGATACGAAAAATATAGTGCTCATTGAAAAAGTTTAAATGGTAAAAGATACAACCTCAAGTCAGCAAATAAATTCTTAACTATATTTAATTGCTCAAAAATTACAACTTGTAACATGTTTTATTTTTATATAGATTATTCTAGAAATAATTAAGTAACCAAACGTCTAATATATAATTAGGATGAACACAGGTAAGTTTTACAACTGGAACTAACGAATGCAGTACAATAATTAAACTAACAATTTTCTTGTTACGGTCGTGATTAAGCACATTTTGTCTATTTTATGATATTTAAAATAGTATATTTGAAACAACAGTTAGTATGCGTAATTAAAAATAAAAGCGCTCCATACATATAATTTAACTAGGCTTCTTTTAACTTACTTTACGTATAATAAAAGTCTCATTGCAAATTATAAATCACTTGCTACGCCCCGCACTTTTTCACACCTTGTTCCCGTTTCCGGGGCAATACCGGGATATAAAGTATCCTATATGTTAATCCAGGGTATCACTTATCTTCATACCAAATTTCAACTTAATCGGTCAAGCCGTTTTTGCGTGAGAGAATAACAAAGATACATCCATACACTCTCACAAATTTTCACATTTATTTATAATATTAGTAAGATTTTGTATTCGTTAGTTGTGTCTACTTTAATAGAAATAAGACCCTTTTTAACCTCTTCATTCTCGTTATATTAATTTTAGAAGCTATAATAATAGTACGTTACGAACGAAATTGAAGACAATTCACGATTTTATTGGGATGAAGCGATACGTCTTACGT
>DWAJ01001185.1:0-24303 GCA_018238005.1 Eurema mandarina | reverse complement strand
CGCTCGTAATTGACGTATTGGTGCGAGAAAGACAACACGACTGGGACAACCAATCAACGCTCGCGCACATGACGAACACGCGCCCCGCGCGCCGCGCCGCTACCTCGATACCTTATTTTTGACTTCTGCGCAGGTTTCGTTCAGTGCTAAAGATTTGTGACGCGTACTATATAACCTGCCAAACGGGGTCTTGTTGAGGAAACCACGCATTTAGCTTTATCTAAATATCTGTTGAATGTAAAGTTGGTCGCGCGTCAGACGGCAGAGCAAGTGATACGAGAAGAATACCATCACTCGTGCGCGATTTATTTCCTATACATACCCTTCTTGAGGTTAAATAGGAAGGGCGAATCAGTAATAGCCTGTCGGGTTTTATACAAAAAATCTAATCTATACTGACTTTAGAA
Organism: Eurema mandarina; assembly: GCA_018238005.1. NCBI lineage: Eukaryota > Metazoa > Arthropoda > Insecta > Lepidoptera > Pieridae > Eurema > Eurema mandarina. Next base: position 23,896 of record DWAJ01001185.1, on the reverse strand, counting down.
AAAAGTAGTTAGTTACTCAAGCGAGTAGGTATAGACACAATTTTACCAGTAGCCAGTGAAATTATTAATGCTAATCAAACCGAAAAATATCGAAATAAAAATGTAGGTAATCGAATTTCACGCGGGTAACTCGTTTTATAATAGTTATACAAGTTTGTCGGATCGATATTTCCAGTTATAAATCCAAAACCAATGATAAGCCATTTTGAGCTTTTAAGGTTAATTTTGTGATCGAGATTAAAATATTTCGAAATCAGTTAGTTTTATGAATTATCATGATAACAACTCTTTGTTAAAACTTACTTTCCAAACCTTTAGCAGGCACATAATTGTTTGTTAAAATTATGCATAAGAATGTTTTACTTTTACATAGATTTAGATTATATAGGTGCGAAAAAATTAAAAGGCTTTTTTATAGATTTGTTTTAACACCGAAATCTTTAATCTTTAAGTGCAATCATACATCGTCATAATACTTAACATATACATACATAAGCGCTCAAAGTATAAATTACATAATAATTGGTGTCGATGAATATTTTATGAAAGAAAGTTATGGTATCGGGCATGTTTATTTGTGAAAGTCGTCCCGCAGCTCGTGAGAGCTTTGCGAAACGTTTTGATTTATTGACTCTTATTTGTTTTTTCTGATTTGCAAATCCCGAACGTGCTCCAAATCTCGATATAAATTGATTTTACTCGCGTTCAAAACAAACAAAGTTTCTGAACATGGTGCAGTTTACTTATTTATATATTTTGTGTTACAAATTACCTAAATATTTCCATGGTGGTATATTAATACTTAAATTAAACCATACTAATATTATAAATGCGAAAGTAACTCTGTCTGTCTGTCTGTCTGTCCTTCCATCACGCTAAAATTACTGAACCGATTAGAACGAAATTTAGTCTAGGGCCTGAGAAAGAACATAGGCTACTTTTTATGTGGAAAAAGGGGAGGAGGGGGTGGGTCGAAGTTTATATGAAAGTCCACGCGAACGGAGTTGAGGGCAGAAGCTAGTAATCTATAAATAAGCTTCTGTACCAAAGCAGGTCAAATAGCATCGTTGGATGACATAAGCCCATCGCGGGAAATTGGTTGTCAATATTGGTAAAGGGGCAATGTGGGAATGTCTGTTGTCTATTGACTATGATATACTATTGACTAGGATATACTCCCATCAAGTTAAGAGATTCATCCCTTAATAATTATCGTTTCACTTTTTATCTTTAAAAAAATCTCATAAATCAACATTAGCTTCGTAAATAATATTTATTAGACAACAAGTGTATAAGTTTTTAAAATATATTAACACTTAGAACGAATTTTTTTAACGGTTTATAGACTTATTGTAAAAAATATTTGTCAGTAATTAACAAATTACATACAATAGATAATTATATAAAGATTCAGATACGATGAATTACAACTAACATCTCAAGTGTTTGTTTAAATTTTTACGCGTTTGTAAGACGTATTTTATTTGTTAGCATTCCACGAGATACGCGTGTCTTATCATTATTTAATATTTACACATTTAATAGTTAGATTTCAGCGCGTCGCGTCGGTTGTAAACACCAAAATTAAGAGCATAAAACACGCGCTCTTACAAAACATGTACCTATTATTCATTAATTATGTAGTCCCATTCAAAGTTAAAATTAATTATTTATTTTAACTGCAGCTTTTTAAAATATTAAAACGGTTTCTCATTCCCTTATTTCTTTATATTACTAAGGACCGACCTATTTCTTTTGATATGAGGAAACCTTCTGACGTAGATTAAACGCGAACGGCTTTTCAAAATAAAGCAATTACGGGTGTTTAAATATTGAAATAAACAAACCTCAATTAATGTCCGTTACAACTTACGTTTTCCATACATTCAAATGTTTACGCACTACGCCAAAACATGCAATAATAGACTTAAACTTTTTTGACTAGCCACGCGTCGGGGATTCGTCCGCTTGCCGTAATACTGTTTTTCAATCATGATAAAAACATTGTTTTAAACGTGCCTCTAAATATTTCCAAAGACTCATTTCAAGTCTTATTCCTACCGTTTAATTTATTTTATTGTATCTATTTATCATATTATGACGTCCTTTAATGTAAATACAAGAATCTGCGACACCTTGAAGTATTAAATGTTATTATTACTAACAAATATTAGTCTACAAATATTAAAATATAATTGTTTGTAGATAATATGTTCATAAAACTAACATATTATAGTTTAAATAATAAATTTAAATTAAAAGTATGATTTTAAATTATAAAATTATTATCGAGACACAGCTAAGTCTGTCTATTGCTACACTATCTCTAATATACACGATACGAAACACAAGAAAATACAAAAAAACACACACACCTGCAGCCACTTCCTCCTGGTTTCCGTCAAAAAGTCGGCGAGCACCATCACTGATAATAATTTTGTATTACGTTCGTAACTGCTTAAGCGCCGTGCGACACAAAATGGCCGTGCGTTCACTTCGAGCGATTGAGCGGGAGTGTTCGTCGCCCCCGCGTCTCGACTGTAGTCTAAATACTCTGTCGTCTGTAGTCTATACGCATAATGGCGGGAAGCGCAGTATATATTAGGGTGTCACAGATGAGCAAGCGAGCTTTAAGTTTTGCGTGGGAAAATGTTGCAAGTTATAATTATTCATTGCTATTTTTCTTTATAAGGGTATTTTAATTGCGTTTTTTTAAACGTGTCACAGAAATATGATCGCAATAGAGAAATGTAACGATGTTTATGTTTTATAACTATAGTAATATATTTTTTAATATTAAATTGTGCATTAAATTATCTACTAAATATCACACTCACAGAGAGAGTATGACACAGCTCACCTAATTATCGTTAAAAACAATTTATTGAAAAATTATAGTTTACAATTTACATCCATAATTAACATCGAAAAATTCCCTCTTTTCAAATAAGAATCGTTTACTGACATCAGTTGGAATTAGCTTACACTAAACTCTACCTACAAGAATTATTATACAATTAATCCAAGTTCATGAAAAATATTCCATAAAAAAAGATAATAAGTACGTCGGCACAGACGCAGAGCTCAGCCCTGACCCTCTAGATAAAATCTCCGACACAAGGATTGACACCTCGAGCCGAGGCGGTTATCTCCCCGTCAAGGCAACAGTCTCCTACACTCTGCAAACTAACGGGATCTTTGTTATGCGACGAATTTAATCATTATGTGAAACACTTAAAGTTATAATCTTGGGAAAAACCAGCTTTGAGAGCGACATAGCGTAAATTATATAAAATAATTTTTAACAAAAAATAAACGGACTTCAAACTAAAAAGCAAAAAATAAATTTGCTTCCCACAGAGTAATACGCATTTTCAGTTAGTATATAGAAATGATTTAATAGTTATTTCATAATTTTGAAGTCGGTACCATCATCATACATTAAAAAAATATTATACATACATACGAATTAAGAACCTACTCCTTTTTTGAAGTCGGTTAAAAAATAGTGATTTTACAATGAAATTTTACTAGCGGATGAAATGTCTTATGCCGGAATACTGGAACGCAACTTAAATTTAAGTCCAACTTAAACCAGTCCGATCTCACAGTTCGCCATACAATTCTGTCAAAATTACGAGTCTTAAGGCGTGCTTAAATTTAATTTGCGTATGAGTATTTGGCCGTTAGACGCAAAAACTAGGTACGGCGGTATAAAGATACAGATTTGTTTCTTATTTCTTTAATATTGTACCTACAGCAAAGGTCCATGCAGAGTATAATTTATACCTACCAATAAGATGCTTCAATCAATCAATTTAGGATTCGTAGTCCAAATTTACATCAAGGACCGTCTTACAATAGTAACAATCCATTCGTTGAGTTCTGAATCGCGCTTGTGATATTTATTGGAGAGCTAGCGCCTAGCAATATACCTAGGTACTTCTTGACTTTGAACCATTGGTACCTAACTGGTATTGTCCAGAGATTTGTTCGACTGCTCGAGGATCTCCCCTCAGGTTCAGGAAGGTCACATCCCGATATCACCACCAAAGAAGAAGAAAACCAACCACCAACTAAGAAAAGGTGATGATGAAATAAAAAAAATTCTTAACAATATAAAAAATAAATACACAGTAATTACTTCACTTTTTATTTGTAACCGTTTAAAGATAAACAACACGTTCACAAAACATTGTACCCAGCACTACAAACACGGAAACGTATGAATAAATAATGAAAAATACGCAAGAGTTGTCCAAAGGGCGACGTCACATCGTCGATGCGCAGGCGCAGGTGCGCGCCCGGCGGCCGGGCGCCATCTTGCATATAGATACATGCATAAACATTGCTTATTATTTACAAATTGCAACATTTCTAAATAACATAAAATGTTGAAGACATGTTAAACGCTAAAACTATAAATGCTAAAATCATTTTTTTTAATAAAAACCTTGATTATTTATGTCCAAATATAATATTTAGGTTCAGATGAAAAGGCTAATCTGTAATTTTATCGCTTATAATAATGTCTACAAAAGCAGTAAAAGTGTTTATTGTAATATTTGCAGTAATTTTTATTACGTTCGCCGAGACTTTAATGCAAATAAATTTCTAAAAACAAGATATTGGCCTTTTCTTCTTATGCGCGGAGGCGGACTTAATATCAAAGATCCCTACAGGCTACAACGCTTACGCCTGCGAATATATTAAATAGTAAACTAAACAGAAACAACTTGCGCCAAAAAACTTTAAATAAACACGCTTTATTTTAAACATCTTGAGTCTACAAATCTCTGTATGTCGTTTCATTTCTATATGTAAATATACACACTCTTAAGAAATACCTTAAACAGATAGATGCAAGCAGAAACAACAAAATAACTTAATTAGGGATTTCGTATTTTCCTTTAGAGCTAATTATAGATATTTTAGTTAATCTCACGACACTCAGAAGATCACGTACAGTCCGGATAAAGGTGAAACCCATAGCATGTTATGACGTGTGTATATTAACTTCCTCAAGTGATTTTCACTATAACATCATACAACGTCATGGCTTACACGCCCCGTGCTGTGTATTTCATCATCAATTGTTAACTAGTTTCTATGACTTGTAGAAACTTCTAGAAAGCGTTCTAGACTCGCCCTTTGGCGCAGTGAAAGATATCTATATGCAAAATACAGACAGAGTCGTGTGAATTAAAGAAATAAAATAAAAATAAAAATCATTTACTTCAGATTACAAGGATCCTACATGTTATTATTATTATTTCTATTTTGATAGTTTTCATTTCCAAATAATTGTAATTATATTAAAACTAAAAAAACAGCTAAGTCGATTTTAAAACTGTATTCAAAACTCTTAAAATAAAGTGATTATTACAATTAATATATTAACTTAACAGAGGATATTTTATCATAAATATCACGATAGCAAATATTATATCAAACAATCAATCAGCCATTAGGAAGTATTTGCATATTATGTTATTAAACAGTGCTTGCTAGCTGTTGGCGCGTGATTGCGCTTTGTGTACTTACGACTTACTAACCACATCCCCCGGTTTTGTCTGCATACCCTGTAATATACCCTATAGTAGTCCGTATAACTCATAATACATTCATTTTGCTATCATATTTAAATAAAAAAGTACCTTAGATCATTATAAAATTGGCAACGGTTTTTAACTTAAAATGTACCCCTTGAGCGCCCAATAACCTTACAAAGGTGTTTATTCATACGTTTGTTACCTTAACGTGCTTCCTGTAAGTTCATTCGGACAAACGGAAAAACAAGGAATTTTCCTTTTAGGTACAAAATGCGAATTCGACCCGTAGTATCGCGTTCAAACAAACTGTTCAACACAATTTATTAGAATAAATTAGAAACTAAACATTTGCATACATTTATATGTTGTTATGGAAGGAGCCGGTGGCATGTGCGTCCCCTGATAGAAAACAATTGCTTCACCGTGTGTGACTAATATAATAGTTTATTTTTGTATCTATTGATATTGAAAGAGCGACTATCAGAGTTTCTTGCCGGTTCTTCTCTGTAGAAACTGTCTTCCGAACCGGTGGTAACCGATGGTGGAACGAGTATGGTTCCTCCACCTTACTTATCCTACTTACTATACAAATGTGAAAGTTTTCTAGAATGTTTGTTTGTTATTCTTTTGCGTAAAAACAGCTAGACCGAGTAGCGTCACTCATTGCTTTTCCGCAAACTTCCTCGTTTGACTATCCTTCTGTTTTTTCAGGTGGAAAATACATCAGCTGATATTAAGCACGTATTCACGTTGCTTGTGTATTGTACTTGTGATGATTATATATTATTATAAAATTACTAGATTCATATTTTACTCCGTGTCGAAAATAATATAACTTTTGATGTGGATTTTATGTTACAGAAAGAAGAAAAAACTGAAAAGATAGTATTAAAGATAGACTTTTTTATATCACGACTGGCCTTACCCTTGCATCACATTACTTTACCACTACAGGATTACAGTAAGCTTAATTGCTACGCGACTTCAGTACAGCGGTAACCTTTGAGAAGTTCGCAGTTTATTTCTGAAACTACGAATCTTAAGCTCGTTTTAAAGAGCAACTATTTTTTTTTGTTTCGGTAAAACTACTATGGAAAAGATGGTACAAGATGTTAAAACGAGCTTACGGTGAGTAAGATATGTACATACTACATATTAGGTATATAAACAAAGGTATGGTGGATTTTGACATTTAGGTACTTAAAATTTGAATTTGCCTTAGCGAAGCAGGCTGTAGCTGTAACATCGCTAGCTTAAGGATAACTCAGAGGAATTATGTTATGTTACAATAACAGTTAGCACATTCCAACGTATTGCTACATCATGCCCAATTGCCTCGTGTCCACCACTAAACATTAATTAGCTAGAATTAAAACCATGTCAAGCGGTAAACGAAAATTTTGAAAATAATAAAGCAAATTTTAAGGAAAATTTCACCATGCGTCAATATTATTAGCAATTATTTATTAAATAGTTATACTATTATGTACGACCTTGCCAAGTTCGATTGTGATATTATAATTTTATTGAAAACTTCATGAAATACCATAAGCATGTTTTGACATCTATTTTTGGATTACCTAATCTAAATCTAATGTCAGAGAGCTATCTTCAAAGTACCCGATACGATAAGACGCCACATAGTGGGGTATTCGTTGGTAGAAATCCGACATGGCCCATGCTCCTAGTGGCTTTGTGACCAGCACTCTGGCTTACCTTTCCTCTTTTTGTAGTTTATCTGTCTTCCTTTGCTGACCTTACTCATTTTTTAAACCATGGTATAAATGTTGACTGACAAATAATAATTTATCTTGCCCAACATATTAACTTATTCAAGGATGCAAGACCTTCGTTTCGGTCAGTACGTCTGTTTGTTTATCATAATTCATAATGTATGATATGTATGCTCATTACACGTGTTGTTAGTTAAATAACGAATTATCCGTTACAATTTTTTCAATATTTTCTTCTCACGTATTTTTAGCAAAAAAAGTTTTTGAGAAATTCTGTTCCATATCGCTGGATTCTCTGACGTCCAAATTTATTATCGAGCTCTGAATAATAAGAAAATCTCCAAATTAACATAATATCGTCTATAGTAATGATTGACCTCCTACGCTCTATTATATGCTGTATTTAACGTTTATAAATTTGTTTACTTACTTAAATGCTACAGTCGGGATTGTTTTATATTTATTATTTACTAGCTGACCTGTGCTCACTTCGTTGGGCATAATTTTAACAATTCTTTTTTTATATAGCCTATGACACTCAGTAATAATGTGGCTTTCTATTGGTGAAAGAATTTTTAAAATCGGTTCAGTAGATCCCGAGATTACCCCTTACAATTTTACAAACACACAAACTTTACTTCTTTATAATATTAGTATAGATTTATCAATGGTTTTTCCAGTTATCCCAAAAATACAACCTCTTAAATTTACAAAATTAATTTCAGATCAAAACGACGAGAGCTAGCGATGAGTCTCGTAAATTAAATTACTCAATATAATTACCACTCATTCAATCACAGAAATTTGACATTGCCTCGACACCTTTCAACCCTATAAAGCAATTATGGAAGAAATATTATATACTATATATACTGCAGTACAAAACAATAATTTTACATTAAATATCACTACATAGTGCAAAAAAAGTATGCTTAAATCTATAAAATGCGGTTCTCATTCTTGCTGTTTTCAAATTTCGTTGCAAAGTTGACTGGAAGAAATCATTCTTCAGTGATAGGACCGTCTATTACATTCGTTCTGCTATGTAAGTCAGTAAGATGAGCTGTAAATGTATAAAGGGTAAATAAATCAAGAAAATGATTGCACGGATCGCGGACTTAACCATGTGAAAATTCTATTACTTATAAGTTATAACCACTTTAAGGTACCAATAACGAAATCTCAGTACAAACCAAATTTATTGCAACTAAATTACTTTATACCACTTTCACACCCTTACATCCATACAGGTATATAATATCTTTACGGTCTTTCCATCACGCCAAAACTACTGAACCGATTGGAACCAAATTTGGTACAAAGATAGTCTTAAGCTGGGGGAAGGACATAGGCTACTTTTTTTTAAATCAACCCCCAAAAGTTTGCGCGAACCGAGCCGATTATAATGAAATTTGGTACTAGGATGGTCTAGACCTGAGATAACTCTTACTTTTTAACTGGAAAAAAGGGTTATAAGGAGGGAAGGGGGTGTCAAACTTTATATGAAAGTCCACGCGGACGGAGTCGCGGGCAACAGCTAGTTATTAATATAACCAACTCACTATACTTATAGGCGGATTTGATTTGCAAGAAATTCCCAGCAATATAATTTAATATGATCTAAGTTATTCACGTTCGCTAAAAATAGCGGCGCATCGCGAGCAAACTACGTAATATTCCTATGTATAAATTATTTAAATCTACGTCTTTGCTATGTAAAGGTTTTCTATAAAAGGTCTTAACACATTTATGGTGATATTTCCACGTTTTCTAAGAATTTATACTCGTATGAAGTGCAGTCGCTGTCTGAATGTGGTCAGAATTTCAATTGTAGGGTATGCCGATGATCCGTCTAGCGCTGCCAGCTCCTCCAGCCTCCCTTGGTGGGTATAGTGTATTTTAAACGTACTGCAATGGTATATGCAATTGATTGGAAGATTATGTTTAGAATTCTGCATTATTTGTATTTTTAAATTCTAGCGACCCGCGTGTTCCGCGCTTTTGGGTCGAACTATGTCTGTTTCGATGATTTTCGGCGTATTTTGGTTTTTGCCCCGTAAAATAAATTCTTTTTTATGAATTTTTGATATCGGTGAATAGATCAAAAGATCTTCCTACACTTCAAGAACTCGCATGTAGGTACTTTTAAATACAATTTGTAATACCTACTCGTTATAATAATCAACATCAATATGTTGAAAAATTAGGATTCCTTTGCATGCACCAAGCAATAGAATCAAGAAAACGAATTGACATCATGATTTAATAAGACTATTAAAAAAATATTATATGATAAGTATTTATATAATAAGACTTAAAATATACCAAAATTGCCTCACGTGCTTGAAAATCTTGAAAAACATGAAGCCATTTAAAATAAATTCTTAAAATCGAGCACCGAAGGACAGGTTTATTTGTGGACCACGTGACCAGCTACGATATTTTGCTGAAAAATAAATCAAATAACCTTGATCGATTAGTCAGAATTTTAGCTTATCAATATCTTCATAAAATAGGTACCTTCTAAGAATTTCAATAAATCCTTAAAATATTAAAAAAAAATCAATTCAATGATCACGAAGCACCTCATGCTTATTGAAGTTTAGTAAAAAAATGTATTTAATAACTTACTTTCGTAGCAAAAGTAATATACCTACAGTCAGATTGAGAAGCTTCCATCTCATTTAAGTTGGCTTATAATATTATTTGCACGATGTAACCGAAGAAATTTGTCCTTAATATACCTGCCTGCCATCACACGTAAGAGCTTGTCAAATCTCAGCTCATGGGAGGCATTGTTAGGCTCACGTAGTACGTACGCTAATGTAGTGTACATTAGTATCATCTTTCAGGGAGAAGTCTCCATGTTGCGTAATAAAGGGTGCAAATACAACTATAAGGTGGATAATTTGGACTTGTTTCAAGGTATACTTATCTGAAAAGGAGGTATATTATACGAACGAAACCACGGGCCAGCTAGTCGGTGATTTTTATGCAAAATTTAAATATTGCGTCACATTGTTTATCACTTTGTGTACAGAACGAATTCCGGCTGGTTTTCCCTACCGACGTCATCGCGACTACAATAACTAATATTTCACTGCTTAATAAAATATCTAGCTATGGAAACGTGTCATACCGTAACAATAGACACAATACATGTTGTTGCCCTGTTGGTGGAATTTTAAAAAAACAAGTGGCGCGCCGTGGTTTAATCTTCACGTCACCCACCAGGAATAAGAGCTATCAACAAAAGCTAATTGTACTCCTATATAAATGTACCATATCAATGTAAACATGTACCATTGTTTACAAAAAACATCTAAACACGGACCAAATAAGCGAATCAAAACAAAAAAAAACTTTTAATTCTCCCCTTAATAAAGATATAGGAAATGCCACACCTTAAACCACTACTTCATGTTTTCCACTGTTTCATGTTCCCTATTTCCCATAGACAAACCTCTTTCACGTTTGTGTTTAAAACAATCACGAAATTACTATAGCCTTCAACCACCCTTAAGAAAAACAAAAGACAACACGACCACTCCCTCGTTGAATCGAAAACAATTCAATCAATACCCCCCAATTCTACAATTGTTCGACACGTCATACATATCCGAAGTGTCGATTTTCCTCGCAAGTGCATACGTGGGAAATGGTTCTGTCCCACGCTGCGACACGTGCCGGCGAATTAATCGACTAAACACACCCCTATCGACCCTAAAACTACCCCTAATCCTTACTGCATAAGAACGATTATCCCTCGCGTACCCTTTTGTGATGAAAATAGGTATATAATTCGGGAGTCAGAACTCGGTAGCTGCCGCAGTGCGTTGTTAACTTTGAAATAAGACAGTTGTTAATGGGTAATCTATTTAAAACTAATAAAGGATTTAACTTGTGTAAGAATCATTATAAGAAAAACAAGCAGTCAAATATAAAACACTATTGTTCTTGCGTCAGAGGTTGAAAACAAAAATCAATGTTGTAGCGTGCATATTTATACCTTATTTTAGAATATCAATCTTTTGTTTTAAGCCAAGATGGAACACATATTACACACACGGCTACTTGCGGTACCTACCTCGCGGTAGAATAGAACTTTTAGACACCACGCCATTACTGAGAACTTTGCACACGCTAAATCTGGTTGCCGAAAAAGTAGATATAATTACATGTTCACATAGTGAAATTGGTAAAGTAACATTAAATATATTATCTTATTAGATAAGTATTAATTAGTATATTTTTTAAATTATTTGTCTAGTTAATTGTCTAGTTGTCTACACTATCGCATTAGCATTAAATTTCTGTAAGGATAGTTGTAAGTATTAAATATTATACCTACATAACCAAAATACATGTCGGTAACACATAACTAACCGAATACTTGTTCGTACATAAGTTGTAAGGCACGACAAACAACGCCAATCTTTATTTAACAAGCACTCCAGGAGATTAGTTTCGACCAAGTACAATATGCAATTAAACATTTTTGCTCATTATACAAAAATGTAATGGAAATGGCACGCGCACCGCACGTGGCAGGCCTTTTAAAAATTTGTTGATGGATACTGGGAATAGACCTAATGAAGGATTATTGGATATTCTTATGAATATGTATTTCTTTTGTTACTATATTTTTAAGTATATTGATTTTTTTTTACTTGTTATATAAGCTCATATATATACGTTGCAAGTAAATTTATTTATTTTTTTTATTAAATGAATGTCTACAAAAGTTAGGAGACAGACCTAAGCCTTTTTTTTATTTTACGTTACATATTAATTTTTTTAGTTATATTTTAACTTTTTTAATCAAATAAAATATAGTATCTACAATCAAAAACATCAGGTCCCACCGAGATTTGAACTCGGATCGCTGGATTCAGAGTCCAGAGTGCTAACCATTACACCATGGAACCGGTGAAAGTTGCACTGAAATAGACTTTTCAGTAGAGAGAGATTTTCAACTTTCTAAATATAACAATGCTTACGAAGCTTCATATTGTAACACGGGAAAATAATTTATATAATAGCTGTTGCCCGCGACTCCGTCCGCGTTTACTTTCATAAAAATTTTATTCCCCTGGAAACTGGATAAAGAGTATCCTATGTCACCAATTTTCAGCCAAATCAGTTGAGCCGTTATCGAGTTATAAATGGTGTAACTAACACGACTTTCTTTTATATATATATAGATGGTTCATTTGCGCAATTACTGCATAGTATAAAACAAAGTCTGTCCTTATGTATGTTCTCTAAAACTACGGAACCGATTTTCATACAGTTTTTATTTAATAAATTTCATATTATATGCGTGCGAAGCTGGGGCTGATTGCTAGTTTACAATAAAACAGATCAATTAAAATCAGCTAATATCGCACGCACCGATAGTTTTCGAGATCTGCGAGTGAGTCTTTAATAACCTAGGTATCCTGAGCAGTACCTTCCTATACGATCTGTTATTTATCTATTAATAACTTTGACTTTTAGAAAATTACGTGTTTTTTTTAATTAATGGAACGTTCCAATGACCTGACCGGGAACCGAAAGTATGTATTGTATCGATTACTAAGAAGAATGACAAATTATGGAAATAAACACACGATATTTTTATCATGTTAAACGATCACGAACTGAACTAGAGAGAGGAGCAAACGGACCCAAATCAATATTTTTACTTTTCTAAAACATATATGCCGTTCAAAAGACATGTGACAGAATAATTTGTAAAATGGATGATTTCTATGATTCGATTAGTTATTGAGTAATTGTATGATCGATGACACACGTGACACGACAATCGAAACGGGAAGAGTTGCAGCGCGCCAATTTTATAATATTGTTATTTTAATGAGGTGTAGTTCCCTTTTGGATTGATTTTGTATCATACACAACTATACAGGACACACACTCACAGACAAACTGTGAAAACAGTTTTGTGGGGCTCTGTTTTAGCTCATAAGATGACTGTAAAAAAAAGTTCTTAATAAATAAATTTAAAAAAAAAGGTGATTCAGATTTTTAAACTTGAAAATATGGTATGTCTTGATATGTGTCTAAATGCAAAATTTAACCTACGTTTTAGTCTCACGTGTCTCTTTAATCGAAAATACACCGTCATATTTTCTCCTCCGTATTGTCATAATACAGTTAAAAACGAAGGATATTTTAAGATTAAATTTAGATTTCAAACACATCTTTCAAGTACTAAGTTAGTATGTAGTACACACAACATACAACAGTCTACCGAACCCTAAAATTAATAAGGTCATATATTTATGACACAATATGCAGATATTGACATCTCGCCCCATGGCCCATGGCCCAGGCTGAGTTATTCGCACAAACATTATGAGTGCTGCTTTATTCAATATTATTGTACCTTATTGATATTTCCCGATGACCGCACTGCTCGTCCGTGGACTTACCCACTTGATACTTTTATACTATTATTATGATAATATAATAGAGATTTAGTAAATTGGGAAGTTACTTTACTCGCAAATTACAATACACACAAAAAGAAAATGTATCTAATAGAACATATCTATATAAATATTTGTATAAAACTTAACCAAAAAATATACCTAGTTAATGAAAAGGCATTTTTTTTTCAAAATGGAATAAAGATTTCTCTGCCTGGAAATTAAAAAAAATCATCCACTGAAACATTTGATAATATAAAAAAAATCTGATCCACAATTTTCTATAAGAAACCCGTGACGCTTGCAAAAATAACTTACGTTATTATCTTAGGACTTAGATCCTGAAATGAAAATATGGTTATTTTAATTAAATTTACAATATAAAATATTCACAAAAAACTTAAATTTCACGAAAAGTATCAAAATAGTCTCGGCGTTCTAGATACATCTATTATTATAACAGTATTGCACAGCGCTCGGACTGACCATACCGCTTTATTGCTCAACAATTAATCCACCCTTAGACAGCCCTTATACATCCACCCCGGCCTTTCATTCCGATAATCTAATTGACTGACCGCTGACCACTGACCACCGAACGGACTATAAAAACACTCAACTAACAAGTGTATTCAAGTATATCATGATACACAAATATGTAAAACAACAAGAACGCAGTTCTACCTAAAAAAAATAATGGGCTAAAGTTTAAAAAAATCACACACTGACAATAATCTATATTTTTTAATGCAGTAGAGTTACCAATAATCTATATTTAATTTAAATTCTTTAAACTTTCAAACAAATAATATTAGGTACATAATATATGAATCCCTCTGAAATTGAAATAACACTCCATATTTCCCGTAATTCAATATTCACCACAATATTAAATTAATTTGCAATGAAATGTCCATAAATGTAATCGTAAATATCACAGATGTAACCAAATCATAAATTAAAAATGAGCAATGGGACAATGTTGAAATTTACAACGGGCAACACTTATTGAATTAGTTCAATCGAATTTTGTGAAAGGGCAATAATGATTCCGTTTCGCAATTAGAGACTAGTTCAGCGGAGGATTAACGCGCCTACAATTAATTTAAATGAATTATTATACCTTTAACCTTCGTTTACTTCTTATTGAATTGAGAGTTTATTAATTATTTTTGTATGTTATATTTTATTTATATTAATATTGTTGTATGATGAGTTTAAATTTTCGCGAATATGCTGTACGTTACTAGCGTAACGTACTTTTATAATCAGCTGACTTTTAGCATGTTTCTCGAATTTAAATAAACACCTTTTTCATCATCGAAGCAACAAGGTAGAATCACAAAACCGGAGACAAAATTACTCTTATAATAATAATTATAAATTACACCCTAAGTTAATGTTACAGTAGATACCTTAATCTTATTTTTTTTTTCAACAGTATCATTGGAATCTTTTAATTCTCAATTTACCACTCTCTTCTTAATTGAAAATAAAAACAAGCGCATTAAAAACCTTTAGAACTAGTACTTCATAGATTAGATAAGATAGTATCAGTATATTTTTATGTTTTTACGTCTTAAGACATAATATTAATATTAGAATCCATTTGCAAGTGAAATATATTAAACAACTTTTTTTTTTAATTCGAACTTACGAAATAATATATGTAAGCAATAAAAAATGAATCAAACAATTAATTAACTTAAAAAAAATCTATAGGCCTTTACTTTTTAACTTTACAAAGGACTTTTAAATGCAAATGCTTATTGTAGGGATCCCACTGTTGACAGCCGTACATTTTAATTGTTGTATTCTATAATCGTAACAAAACGAAAACATTAGAGGCGGGACAATTTTGACAAACCCTAGACAACCGAAACGAAAATGACGTTTGAATTTAGAACACAAGTGTATGGACTAAAAAATGGTTTCGAAATTTGTTACGCTGCATATTGTGCAATTTGGAAATCATCCAATAAACACGTTGACTGGATTAAACATATAAAATATGTACACTTCTTAATCGTTTATTTTTTATTATTTTGGAGCATAGTGATGACAATATAGAAGTACAAAATAAAAGTGAAAAGTTCATATGACGGCACTATACTAACGCCATCTCTTATCAAGTAGCATCAACACGATTATACTTTTCTGAGATTTTTTCATAATTTATGTCATGCTATTAAATTTATATATTTTTATTGTAAATATAAAATAAAATCCGAAATATAATAGTCGTAGCTTAAGTAGCTGCTTGTATCGTATCGTAACGTCTTTTATCTTAACATCTATAAATATTGACATACTAAAACATTAAAATTAAGTTTAAATATTTATTTCTAAACTGTTTTATGTTTTTCTATTAATTATTATGAATACTGGTTTTAATTATGACGAACATTTTAAATGTTAAACGAATCTATTAACAATTTTTAAACGAACATTGACATTGACATTTATTTTGTTTTCCAATTAAAATTTGATCTGTGATTCGATTGTTGTGTGAGCGCGTAAATACGGAATTTTTATCGATTTGAACTTTGGAAGATTTTAAAAAACATACTCTCGGCTTAAACAGGAGGCTATTAATAAAGCTATAACAATATTTAAATCACAACTCAGGGTATCGATGTCCACACAGTCTAAAACAATGCCGATGATTGATTTAAAAGTGTACATAAGAGTTGTCGCTGCGGTATTTTCGGTAAAACGCCATTTATTCCTTTTTAAATTAAATCTACCCTTCAAATTATTTTGATTTTATCCACGACGAATAACTTGATCATTTTAAATATTTAGATATAACAGACGCTAACTGTTTTAACTTTGCAAACCCTTTATTAATATCGTATATAATGTTCGTCACTCGCAAACTCTTAAATAAATAATTTAAGCAAATAATAATTATTCTACGCCAACATTGCTCTGAGCCGTCATTTCTACATATTCCTTTTTTGTAATATGAAATATATTTTTTGCAGATTTCATCAGCTACAGCATGTGTGATGTCATTACTGCGCCTCCTCAATCCCGAATTATACTATTTAATTCCGTTAGATAAGACTGATAAAGGTAAGTACTTAAATTATTTTCCAGTTCTTTTTCATAAATCTTACAAATATTAAATATTCTTTCTAGCGATACACTATTTCATTACCGGCCTGATGATCATTACGAGTGCTATAGGTTTCCTCAATAGTATAATAGTCATGAATCGCAGCGCTACCCACAACACAGGTCGCAACATAACTGTGTGGCTGCTCTTTGATTCCTTGTTTGAGACATCTCGAGTAGTCTATGTGTTTGTCTGTGAGATTATAATAAAAGGAAAAGGGACATGGCAGATGTATGAATTGTTGATCAGTGTGGCGCAGTACTGTGAGTATTATTTATTTTTGATGTTATTTATTAAATAAAGCAAATTCTAAAAAACCTAATGTACACTAATAAAATAAATTAACTTAAGGCTTAACATGTTATTCATTAAAATAATAATACATATCAAGCTTTCTTAGTTATTAGTTTCTTTATATAACAATAACAAACTCCTCTTACCACAGCTAGATTTCCAACTCCCATTATTCTCATTTTAATATTCTTTCCTCTTGTTCCAGTGCTGGACAGCTTTCTGTACTGTCAGATGATACTCAGACACTAGTATTAGCTTTTTTCTTTATTTCATATTGTTATTTGTTATTTTATTCATACTCTAAGCCATACATCCATAAATATGAGCCAAGGATTATTATATTTAAAATCCAAGCTTTAATGTAATTAGCAACTTACTAAGAAATATAAGAAATATTGCAGTATTATCACCTATTAAAATATTGATCAAGACAAATAATTATTATAATCTAAAATAAAACATAACATCTCTCATGTCCAAAATATGGAAGAAAATTGTATTGAAACAAAAATAAAACGAATCACAAGTCTAAAGGACTTCACAAAATGTATGATCTCTTTGAAATTAAGTATTATTTAGTGATATATCTAGTGTTAGACACGTCTTGTAGTGTAGTGTATTTTAAACGTCATCTTCATGGGTGCTTTAGGATGTTAAAAACTATTCAACTAAGGTGCACTGTAGCATTGATTAAAGTAGACAATTTGAATAAGAAGTACACTAAGATATTCCATAAAGTTTGATCTTAAGACAATGTCTATTTTTATGAGACCAAATATAATTTTAATTTTAAAGTGAAGTTTTCTGTTTTAAAAATATGATTTTGTTACTTAATTGAAACAAGATGTACCTTGAATTGATTTCTCGTATCTTCGGTAATGTTAGTGAAATGTACAAATTTTCCTTTATCGTTAAATTCTTACTACCTCATGAAGTGACGCCTATTCCCTAGTTCTGTGATCTTTTATTATATAGTATAACAAAATAATTATGTAGCTAACTACATTTTAATAAGAGATATTGATTAACAAATCAACAAGAATTTCATAGTATTAATGGCTGTTATTTTTATTTTAAACTTATAATTTAAGGTCTATTAATTTGACTTAGAATGTTCCTTAGAATTAAATCAAAGACCTGTTATGTGAGATTTTAAAAACATGCATTTTTATTATTATCATACGTTTATCAAATTAATATTTGTGTTTGTACATTGGAATTTATGTAACTTGTTACTATTAGTTATTAGCTCTAGGAGTTTTATCTTTTAACCTATTTATTTAAGTATTTATGAAACAATGATATTACTCACGTTTTCGTAAGTAAAATGTGCATTTAATGTTTTGTATGTTTTACATTTAAGTTTATATTATTGTGATTGTGTTAAAGATACAAACAATTTTTTATTTATAAAACTTTATACACAATTGAAAGATTCTGTTCTGCAGACTCATTGCAAGTGTCTTATCTGATTTTAAGCAATATTTTTTTCTTAATGAATGAATAATACGTATTTTAAAGTGAAGTATTAATTCATTTAATTGAAAAATTAATGCTTCATATAAAGCAATTCAGAAAATGTCTGTTTGTATAAAGAAATCTTCGTTTCTGTTTTCATGTGATTTTAATGAATTTTATCTTTTGATTTTTATTAAACGGTATTATAAAAGAAAAGACTTTTATTTATAATTTTCTTTAATCAGTGAGTTGATCGTCCAAAAATATACGGCAGCTATAACATCCTACATTGAAACATCAGTCCTTTCTTCCATGAGACAACATTATAATCATTGATCATAGAAAAATTACATATCACCCAAACACCGCAACTCAGGTAATTCCACAGATAATTAATTCTAAAAAAAAATCCTATCAATAGATCTATCAACCTACTCCTAAACGTAATATCAGACCCAATACATTTGTTCTTACAATTTACATAACTCATTATCAATCTCATAAAAAAACCAGTTGTCTCATAAAAGATTACAATCACATGTGTGCCAACAAAATACATTTGCAGTTATACATTTTTCCAAATATCACATCTTAACGCTTATCTGTAGCCAATAGCAACTGTAAACAAATTAGATTTCCTTTTGCATTAAAATGCTTTATGCATTGTAATTGATTTGTAGAACTATTCAAATATTACAACCAAAAGTATATGCTGTCTGAGTTGATCTAGATGACCGAATTTATTTGTCATTTAAATAAATAATACTTAATGGAATGGTTGTTTAATTGATTGTATGTTAACAATAGTTTTAAGGCTACAGATAAGGTCATAAAATGCATTAATAACTCGAATACCATTGCACGTAATCAAATAAAGCGAGCGAAATCAACGAATGAGCTCCAGCCAGCTACATACAAACATTACCCTGTATAAATTTATAGAAAAAATATTCATCGTAGGCCAATACTTGTTCCAGTTCACAAACACTTACAAAATAATTTCGATTTTGGTTTAAAATTCAAAGTTATATCCAAAAATGTTACCAACAAAAGTTGCTACCTTAAAAAATATTTTCGTATCTATGGTCTAAAACGCTCGCAAATGGCACCAAAAATCTCCAGCAAGATAAACTCTCTAAAAACTACGTCTCTCGTTCAAAGTACGAAAATACTATGAATATTTTACACTTAATGGCACTTCTAAACGTTTGTATCGATAGTTTTATTTAATTAACTATTTATAGAATATCTTGTGAGTAGCGAGATGCGCTTTTGTACAGCCGGAAAACACTTGTTTATGGGCAGCTGATTTGACATTGCGCTTCGTTACACGTTCTATGATTCTTAAGTATGCTCAGATTCATTTATTTGATTGATGAATGTATGTACAAATCTTAAATTGTCAAATCAGCTGTCCATAGACCTTTATAGTACATAGTACAGTTAACGTAACTATAAAATGTTTCACCAAAGTCAAACATACTCTACAACGCGATAAATATTTTATTTTATTTATATTATATTACAGCATATCGCTATCTGAGGCCTGCTACAAAAATCGTGTCAACTGCATATAAATTTTAAGTTTCAATAAATTCTGAATCTCACAACCCACTACCAAGTTATTTAATCTAATTATAAGTGTAGCATTATTGGACTTATTTCTTATGTCAAAGTAAGAAAAAACTTACTCTGTTGATATTTCTTAGTTCTCGTAGCGGACCGGTATTAAAAATGCTGTAAGAAAGCTTATTGAACCATTCCGTATGCATACAATATTTAAATTTTTACGTGATTACATTAACGTGTACGTGGTAAATGGTAATCCACATAAGTCCAATAATACTAACTCAATCCGACGACACTGAGATCCAAACTCAAGGAACAAAAACGACGGTTATCTACAATATTGTCATGTCTACAATAACGTTAACACTAACTAGTATCTACTACAAGATGGCGCAGGCGCGCGCGTCGCGGCGCGCGCACGGCTCCCACTCGAGCTGCGGACACACCGCTAGATGGCGCGCGTACACCTAGTATTCCAATTACAGAGCATAGTGCGACTCTGTGGCGCATAATGCCGAATTATGCTGAAGGTAATTGGAACGTGAATTAGTTTTATTTTGAGAATGCTCGCACAATGTGAAGCGTTGCTGTAGTTGAAACATTCAACGTTAAGCATTGATATAATCATAATTGGAAAACTAGAACACGCTTTTTCAATTAGACCGTACAATTAACTGCTTCCAAACTTCTATTTAGATTTAATGCCCGTTTTTAAGAAAAAAGGAATTACACATTTTAAATCAAAAAATGTTTGTGAAATTAACAAAAAAAAAATAGAATATCTGCGCCATCACAAAAAAGCGGGAAACTGTTAATCAATCTAATTAGGAAAATAAACGTACAGATTATATCATTTTGCGGTCAGTGACGTCATCAATTACTGAGCACAAAATTTTATATCCATATCAAACGGGTATGCTTTAATAGCCAATCACTTTTTCGACACGCCATTCACATGAAATAATTACAAATAATATAATATAATGAATAATGATAGACATTTCTAGCACCTCGGGTCTTGCGGATACAAATTACATTTACGTACCTTCACATCTTTCTAGCGATCGAAATGTGTTGAATAATATGAGTTTATTAAAATAATATTACTATTGATTTTGTATATGATTGATGTAATTTTAAATACAAACTCGTTTACAAGTATAAATCCACATACTATTCAACACCGTGGCGGCGCCTGGCGGCCATTACGGGATATGTTCCTACTCCACACTCGGCTACACTAAAATAACAACTTACTCTATGAATTAATACTACGGGAGAACCCTTTTGAGAAAATGCGTCTTCAGTACGTGACACGTGTCCGGCCGCGGACGCAGTACGTGCGACTTAGGAACGAGTCGCTTTGGCACTTTTGTGGAAAAGCACCGTTTTAAGCCAAATTATTCATCATTATAATACATTATGTATGATTCTTAATTTTTTGATAAATGCGAAGATTTATTAAAATATTGTTACGCCCAAATTACCTTTTGTGTACGGGACAGGCGCGCGGAGAGGATGAAATGGGGGGAGATTCCGGAGTCAAGGATATTGAGGCTAAGGGGTGAGCTGGGATGTAAATAGACGAGGCTAGGGAAATGTGGGGCTTAAACTGACCGAAAGTGGGGGGATGGAAATCTAGTGAGCCGGAATCTGGGAGAGAGAAAGAGGGGATGGGGTCCGGTATTGGTAGATTCTTTCGTTCTGTCTTAATACAGGGAGATGGGGTAGTGGAATTGAGTGTCTTGTTCGGAGGAGATACGTCAGTAGGTCGGTTGGTCAGTTTACAATGTGAAGCGGTCGCCCGTTTACAAATTGGGGCGTTCTTTGCGTCCGCCAGCAGATAGGCGACTTGTTCAGTGCCCGTTTCATTATAAGAGCCGGTGACGTCACTAGAGCGCGAGATCGGGGCGGGTGCAGCCTCCATCACGCGAGTCGCCGTGCACGCAGCCGCGACGTGATTGGTCGATGGCGCAGGGGCCGGGGCGCGCGGGGGCGGGGCTCGGGCAGGGGGCGGGGCGCGCGCTAGAAGTTCTGCTGGCGCTCGCGCTTGAGCGAGATGGCGTCGAGGATGGGGCGGCGCTTGCGCTCGTAGAGCGCGTGCAGGCGCTCGATCTCCGCCTCCATCTCCACGTCGAGGCGCGCCTGCAGCGCCTCCAGCTCGCACTCCGACAGGTACGACAGCTGCCAGGCCAGAGCACGCCACGTGTCAACCGACATGCACCCATACCACCACACACCGCCCTCTACTACTTTCAGCGAGCTTATGAATCAAACTATTGAAAATACTACTGCTTTCTAATATATTGAACTACTCTGCATTAAAAGGCAAAATTTTTTTTTTTCAATGGATATTGGCATAAATTCTAACTAGCAAAGACAATGATTTTAATCTACATTTTTTAATACTAAATATAACTAATATATTTTTTTAGATTAAAACAATCATAAGTATAATTAAAGTACGTTAACTTAATTCATTATGTAAACGTAAAATGAAAGTAGAAGACGATGTCGGGTTATGTCAATGTTGACACAATTTGAAATTGCAGTATATTTATAATGGAAACATATTTTTATATATTTATTTTGAATTCACATAAATAATAAAATAACTATATCATTTATAAATATACAAATGCAATGTCAAATATTTATAATATTAGCTTATAGCAGATATGATTTCAAGCACACATAACTATTCAACAAAACTGTTTCTCGACTTTCACTTTTAAGATTTATAACTTTTTCCTTATACAGGGTGCCAATATATTATAAAAATTAAGCATTCCATTAATCAAATTACACTTATAACAAACAGCTTTATTAAATAGTAAAAATATTTCTATTAGATGGTAAGTTACAGCGCCCCGCAAGTTTAAATATAATAAACAATATAATCTTTATCTTTTAAATGTTTAAAGATAAAAGATTGATTTATTTTTTGTTAATATTGTTACTGTATACATACAAATATTTGTTTTTGGCTTCAGTGTAGTGTTTTTGTGTATAGTGTATGTGGATATAAATATTAAGTGACGAGTTAGTGTGTGGTCATATCATTTTAAGCGTTACATATAAAAGAGAAGGATGTGATCTCTGACTTAATTTATTATTCTACTAGAGGATATTAAATATTAAAAATTAATCATTTATCTTAAAATCAATCATGTTATCAAAAAACATTAAATGTTATTTGGTGTGGCATTATATTTATATTATGTATACGTATATAGTGTGTGTGTGTGTGAGTGCGTGTGTGTGTGTGCGTGCGCGCAACTCACGGGGCGGTAGTGACGTCACGAGGCGCGCGAGCGGCACGAGGTGCAGTTGACTTACGAATTCGAAGTTGCCCGACTCGATGAGCGCGCCCACGCCGCCCTCCGCGCTCACCGCCCCGCCCCCGCCCTCCGCTGCCTCGCCCTCCGCGCGCTCGCCCTCCGCCTGCCCGCTGAACAACACAGCAAATTAAACATCATAAATTAATATTAATGTATAATTGCATAAAAACGTGACTAGTTTTACATATCAGTATGAACAATTAATGCAATAAAGGAGGACGTCCAGCTCGTCTCACCACTTCATAGAATAAAAAATAATAAAAACCTTTAAAGATTTTTATCGACGAATAGTGACTGCGTGAGTTCTTAATAAAATAAAACTATAATAATCCACTTTATATTCGGATTATGTTGTTAATGATCAGGTCAGGTTTAGCTCGGTGCCGCTGTCACT
>DWAJ01001184.1:0-24317 GCA_018238005.1 Eurema mandarina | reverse complement strand
TATTTCTATTATTATGTTATAGTGAGTCAATCTTAGAAGATAGACATATACTGTCGCGGACTTTTTTTTAGATCATTTAAAGAGGAATAATTCTTTCATACATATTATTTTTGTATCTTGAACCGTTATCGCAGCGCAAGCAAAGAAAGCCCTCAAAGAGGAATAATTTTCCCCGTTTTTTTCCATATTTTCCATTATATCTTCGCTCCTATTAGTCGCAGCGTGATGTTATGTAGCCTAAAGCCTTCCTCGATAAATGGTCAATTCAATAAAAAAATATTTTTTCAATTCGAACCAGTAGATCCTGAGATTAGCGCTTTCAAACAAACAAACAAACTCTTCAGCTTTATATATTAGTATAGATTTTAAAGGCATCAGTAGAATAATGCAAGGAAAGCAAAGTATATTTTATCATGACACATAACGTTATTTTAAAGGCATCAGTAGAATACTGCAAGGAAAGTAAAGTATTGTTGATCATGAGCAGCAGTACTATACACAGTATGGGTATAGTGAGGTTACCTTGCAACAAGCGCGTGGGCGGCGCGGCGGGCGCGGCGCAGCGCGGCGCCAGCAGCAGGTGGTAGAGCGCGAGGTACGCGGCGGCCACCAGCAGCGCCAGCACGCCGAGCGCGCGGTACACGTCGCGGCTCGACTCTATGCTCTGTTCCAGCGATACCATGCCGCTTATTATAGCGCCGATACATCGCCCTAGATAGAATTATATTATTTTACTATAATTGTTCCCAATAGATTATATATTTATGTAACTGATTTATTTTCTATGTTCTAACAATGCTTATTTTTATAGATGTGTAAATTAAATGGGGATAAGAATGTATATTGCCCGTGCATTTTCACAATTTACAAACGTCAAATTATAGATAAAGTTAATTCACTTCACTAATATTTTTTTATATTTTATAATATTTATCTTACCTAAACAGAAATGTGCAATGACGGGTAAAGCTTGTCCGGTAGTCGTATATTTTTTTGGAACAAGATGTCTGAAGTATAGCACAGCAGTCACCCACACCAGGCTCAGGGTAAACACTTCAAACAACTCGCTTATTACCACCAAGGTGTAAGACGTGCTGTAAGCCAGGACTGAAATTAAAGATTTGGTTTTTAATATAAAATATATCAGAGTTTCTTGCCGATTCTTCTCTAGAACTGAGAAACTGCCTTCCGAACCGGTGGTAAATGTTTTGTAATACCATGACGATTCAGAAGTGTTACTTTATGTAGCCTAATTGTATAAAAATACTTTTGACTTTGAAAAAATAAAACTCTCTACAAACAAAATATTCCACAATCCCGGCACCAGTCAGCGTGAGATATCTGATCGGCCTTAAATTGACGTCACTCATGACTCAATTGTATTATTTATGTTAAGGGTACAGGTAGTATGTTAGGTACATAAAACATACTATTCATAGACCTTGAAAAGTTATAACTATGCGCAAATATATGCATAATTGCTATACTTAATAAACTAGATAATTATGATACAAGCTATGCACCCAATTATCAGTTACTAGTGTTACTAGTGTACATCTCCTACTTACTAGTGTAGCGGAGGCAGTAGATCGCGAAAGCAGCGATGAACACATTGGAATGGCCCACGTAGTCGACGAGCGCCTCGGCGCGCCACAGCGCCGGCACGGCCGGCAGCGCGCCCGCGCTCAGCAGCAAGCCCGCCTGCACGCTCGTGCCGTTCAGAGCTGACACCGTCCTGTAAATAGTAGGTACGTCCATAATTATTAATTGGATATTTGTTTGCCCTAAAATAATACTATAAGTACTACCTACAATTTACACCTGTAAAAAAATATAACCCGCAACTTCCTCATACATTCAGCAGTTCAAAAGTTCAACCTGTCGTTCCTCAACTTAATTAGATCCACGTACCTAATTTTAACCCATTTAAACACTTATTATTGTAAAAGATATATTTGTTAGAACTCATTTTGTCCTAAATAACTACACACTCGAATTATGTATCCTTTAATGGAATATGTGTTGTTGTGAATAAACAAATTTAGCAGCTGAGGTGTATAAAGTCAAAAAACAAACATATAAGCTGAATCTATATCTATTTTAAGTATTTGCATCTATAAAGTATTTTCGCACTTATGTGATTATTGATTAATATGCTAACCAAGGTAAGTAAGCGTCGATGCCGCTCCACAGCGTGCCGAGTAGGGCGAGCACGGCGCACAGCGCGGCGGTCTCGGCGCCGTAGCGTCGCACCGCGCTCATGGGCAGCGCCAGCACGCCCGTCGCCGTGTGCCACCACCACTCCGGTGTCGACAGCGGCATGTCGCTGAGGATGGCAACAAAAGTTATAATTAAATTTATCTACATAAACTACCGCACTACCTAATTTACTCTTTAGTACTCTTACCAGATCTTAAATTGAAAAACAAATAATGTTCGAAAAACATTGTCTGAATTCGCCTTCAAAACTTTCGAAAATAAGTTTTTTACACCCTATATTAAAGAAATTTGAATTAAAACCAGTTGGTCTATTATGTTATTTTCTTACCTATCAATAATTAGAATCAAAGCACCAATCAGCATGAAGAGGGCGTGTAGCAAGAAGGGCACTAGATACGGCGTTTCTGGCATCTCAGCTACAGCTAAGCCAGCTAGAGGCGGGAATATAGCTAGCCCCAGTGTTCCTGCTGCGAGTTGACGTCCCACGTCACCGCGACCCAGCGATGTTTCCCGAGTAGCGATTACACATGCCGCTCCTAATAATGCTAACGCGGCTGTTGGCCATATGTCTGCAAAAATTCTATCAACAAAAACAATTATTAAGTCCATTGCTTTGTTATAAGGTCAAAAATAAGTCAGAAAAATATATCAGGGGAGAACGCTGAATTACCGAATAATAAAATAACTCCAGAACGTGTAAGAAGGATCGCCGACAACGAGTCTGCATTCCGCATCAGCAAGTACACCGTCTGGTTCGTCGTAGGGATCGAGTACTTGACAGCGGACGGCAGGCCTGCAATCCGCTTCCTCGATATTAGTACCTTCTAGCTTGTCAGCCGGTACCACACATCTTGATGGACCACCTGAAAACCATATTTACAAATTTCAATACCGTTACTAAAATTCAAGAGTATGGGGGCAGTTAATCATTTATTGAGAATAACGACAGTTTAATTCATTGAATTCAAAAACGTACTAAAAATAATTTATATACGGATACATTTTTTGTTTGTTCATACTTCATAGACATGAAGACTGTTCTTTTCTATCTACGACTATGAACATACGAGATGCGACGAGTTCTGTTCGGCTAATGTAAAATAACTAGGCTGATCTGAGAAGGATGGGATACAACCTTCTACTAAACTAATTTCAACTTACTTGTCCGATAAGTACACCAGTTGTTTTCGTCAGTGGAATTATCGTCGGGCATCTCAGGTGCGATCAACGAGAGCGGCACCCTCATCCTGCCAGCGTGTTGCATGTACACAAGACATTGTCCGTTGTAACACAGATGCGGTGGATTTACTTCGAAGTCGGGGCCGTCGTCCGGTTCTTCAGTAACTTGCGGTGCTGATGTCTGCAGTTTGTAGTTCTTAGTAAGTATAATTAGGTTCCAAGTCATATTCATATTGCATGCCTATGTAGGTAAATTGTGCAGAGCTTCCAAATTTATATTAAGACCTTACTGTAAATACAATTAGTGCAATAAATATTTTCTATTCTATTCTATTCTTAAATAATTAATCGAGTCAGTTTTTTTGAATGGTAATATATGAAGATATGAACAATAGCAATACCAAAAACTTTCGGTGGGTGAAAGTGACTTAATGACATCCGTTGCACCAAAAATGTTTAAGTAGGCATGCCTTGTTGTCGTTTTAATATTAAAATTATGTCCAATTTATATCGTTTTTATTGTGTTGAAATAAAGGCTTTATTCTGTATAAGAGATAAGGTTACGTTGCGCATTTCGAAAGAGTAGTGTACCATTTTTAAAGAGCAAGGGTTGAAGCACTGATTTTGAAAAGCACAATGAATTTCAATGAATTACCGTGGAGTTCGCAACACTGTTATAGAGAGGGCTCAGCGTGGTGGTGGTAGAAGTGGTGGTAAACGGCCGCATCACCCACGTCAGGTTTTCATCCGCGCAGCCGTATTCGCAGGCGCCCACCGCCAACACTCCTGACTAGAATACACGTGACCTTATAAACATGATTGTAAGTCGTAGTAATATTGCAAAAAACGCATATTCATTAAATGCTGGTCTCTATAAATAGTAATATTGGACAACAAGAACAAAAACTATTTTAATTTTATGAAGAAGGAGTTGAGTCGTTGTAGAAGATAATTTCTATATTCATTGAAGAATATAAAGACATAATGTGAATCCGAGTAATGTAGTTAAAAACTGTGGATCAGATGGTTAAAATTAAAAATACCGTTAGGTATAGTAACCGTCAAAAATGTTTAGCGATTGACGAGAATAGCTGCGCATCGGTAAAATGCGCCGCTACCTCGATACCTTATTTTTGACTTCTGCGCAGGTTTCGTTCACTGCTAAAGGTAATTGACGGTTACTATACTTACCTTTTCTCCATCCCATCGATTGCATCGCATACCCTCAGTACAAACTTCCTGCATGACGTATCCTCCGTCAGCGTCACACATAAATAAAACTTGCGGTCTTCGCGCCTAAACATACAATACAAATATAAATATAACTTTGAATATTAAAAGGAAAAGTAGTGAGAAAATATTTTATAAGTTGTATATACCTCATGTCGTTCAGTGTACGGCACGGCGAGAAGTAATGTATAAAATAAGGCACTCAGTATAAGGCACAACGCTGTGACGATTCTCAATAGCTTGCCAGATCCACTGGGACCAGCTCCTCCACCAGTAGAACCACGGCCTACTGACAATCTATTAAAATAAAAACCCATGTTAATATTGACAACGGTAAATAGTTAATAAAAGTGATATGTCTATCAAATGTTATAGGTTGATTGAATTAGGAACAACTCACTTATCTATAAGTGGTCCCAAGACAGCTGGACCTAATAACGCGATGCATGGCGTGACGGCAGATATAAGACGGGCTTCCCCTTTGTCCAATCCTATGGACAGCATATGTAGAGGGAGGAAAGGGTAAATGCATCCTATACCTGTTAAAGTAATAATTTAACAACGTTAAAAATCAAATCTTATATTAAGTATTTTTTTATTTATAAATTAAGTAAATTATCCACAACGTTAGACTTTGTTGATACACGTTCAAGGCAATATACGAAGGTAATAGTCATCCTAAGCATATCTACATTATAACCTACATATTGATATTCATATGTAGCAAATGTATCCTTATATGTAAAACCGGTTTTCGCACATGCGACTAAAATCAAATGCTTGCATCTGCGCACAATATACGGGCATTTTAAATAGTAGATCGTATTCCCGTACCCATTGTACTGCCATGGCCGGAGATAGAGGTGAATGGTCCTTAAATCATTCGGAACCATTGACGACCGACGCTCCTTATAAGGAAGCTTGCGACACTGCTCGAGAGTAGATAGCACGGACCAAAGGCTAGTTTTTGCTGAAATCTCTCCTTAGGAACTCCGAACGTCGACATCGATGTCATATAGTCCGTTATTTTATAAAATTATAGATTGAAAAGTAATAAAAGATACACTGACCTGCTAAGAAGCAAAAGAGGACGCATTTTAACGTTATCAAGTTTTTATTAACGAGTTGCTTCATCTTGAATTTTTTCTTACTTATTCAGGTGATGTTTTATTTAAGTATCATGTTCCTGAAAACAAAAGAAAATAAAATGTATTTTTAGATTCGATTTATGCAATTTTAGTAAGCTTAAAGAGGCCACGGTCGTATTGTACGCCCACATTGACACCGGTTTTTTATAGGCGTTTACAATGAACGTTAATTTTAAAATGGTTACGCGAAATGACGTGATCCTCTATTACTGTGATCTCAGCCCTAGCCAGTATGAGACAATTATAATTTGAAATGCGTGGACAGCGTCAGTGTGCTATACTACTTTGTTGAAACATACATCAGCAGTAGCATGGAGTGTTAAAAATATGCACATTGCACGTTAGCCTATTGACCTCATTCTAGCTACCTTTATTTTAATGACCACAAACTATTTCCATGAACCATAAAAATTGCTTATTCGCTGATGTTGGAAACACCATTATAATAATGAATACATTTGAGTTTTATATCATTAGCATTTCAGAGTTTTTAACAAAGTTTTTCAGTACAGAACCAGAAATTTTGTTTATTCAGAAGTCATAACGTACTTCGTTGCTATTTTCTCACCATCAATTATCTACCTTATCATTACCTATAAGTAGTTTACTATGAATGTGTTTGTTAGTAGTTTAGCATTTAGCTATCGAAAAAAATTGAAGCCGGGTCCGCATTGTATAGGATTGTGATGTCTGATTTACTGAATTTCATTATTTATATACAACGATTTAATCCAACTCACAAAACTATTTAAGCTGTTATAATTTTCGCTTAACGTAGGTAACGTGTATGCTCAATTCTCATCATGAATTTTTCAAAAATTTTAGAAAGTATTAAATTTCAAGCTAAATATAGTAACACTTTTGAATATGTAGAGGAGGTTTGCAAATTTTTTTTTATTTTTTTATACATCCATGTAAATCTTTCATATTTCCGACTCTGAACTGTTTGGACGGATGGAGGTTTCAAGGTCAGGTTCAAAAGTTTCAAGAGGTAAACTTCGGAAGTCAAAAAACAAAAATAATGATTTTTTTAACATAACAGGTTACATACAAATGAGGCGTAGTGCCAGTCAGAAATAAACATAAAATCGTTATATTCATAACTAGATTTTGCACTTTCTTATGCTAAAACTACCTACGTAATTTTTTTCAATGCACAAATTTCATAAGTTTTGTTTTGAAATGTATTCTGATATATTCAATATGAGCTTTCCATATATAAATATCAAAGTGCACTTTTGACATCATTCTTGTGAGTAATTAAGAGTTAGTGATTCATCCTACTCCGTGTTTTATCCGCACCGGAAATTAATAAAACAATGCAGTACTAAAAGCTTTGTTAAACTTTCAGTAAAGTTTGATAAAATATACCTATTTTGAGTTTATTTACATCAATGTTCGGATAGCGTGACATGTGCAAGGCTTATTATCGTATATATGTCGTAATACTAAGAAACATTAATTCGTTCGTCTGACATTTTTGTGCTGGAATCGGGAGTGTGCGATGTCGTCACCGCTATAATCGACGAAGGTCCGCGTGACCGGCGACGATTCGTTACCAGCCAGTAAGGGCAGACCACACATTCGTATCACGTCATCGATTATGTACATTTATAAAACACTAGCGGACCGGGCCCTTCGGGGGGCAAAATGTTAACATTCCTTTTTTTATATAGCCTATGACACTTAGCAATAATGTGGCTTTCTATTGGTGAAAGAATTTTTAAAATCGGTTTAGTAGATCCCGAGATCACCCCTTACAATTTAACAAACACTAAAACTCTACTTCTTTATAATATTAGTATAGATTAGCGATCCTCCCCGGCTTCGTTTGGATATATTATGCATGTAATAAATTGAGATGTGAGCTATCCTACCTTTTAAGTTGTATCAAACTGCACACGGTGTGCAAATTTAATCTAAAATCGGTTCAGTAGTTTAAGAGTCAATCGCGGACAAACAACGTGACACGTAAGTATATATGTAATTATGTATATAGACTAGATTACTCCTTTGTGAACTCCATTTTATCTCACATTTCCAAGAAACAATATAACAAATAGTAACTAGTTATTTAAGGATTAATTAATCATCATTTCAGAGTATAAGAAGCGCATGGTTCCGATAAAAAGGGGTCAATTGAATCAAGAATTGTTTAATATGCGATTGTTGCTGAGTACTTTGGTGTAAGCAGAAAATAGCCAATGTTATTTTGTTGCATGCCCATAACAATACAATGCAGAATCTACTCCGATTAAATACCATAGTTCTGAGTAAACTTGCATCATTTGTGTTTATAACCAGAATACAATATCTTATTCTTTAGTTGCTGTTATATTTCATTACACACGGGTAATCAGGAATGCACGTATATACCGTACCTAGAGGTACAAGCTAACCTATTATTTTTCTATTATATACAAATAAGTCATCACCTTTTATCAATATATCAATAGGCTATTAGTAGTTTATAAACTTGGCACGTAGACATTAGTTTTCGCGGCTCTTTATAAGGCTGTAACTATTAGATATTTATTTATTCATAATGATATAACGTACACGACTTTGTGAATTCATCCAGCATTTTTTTAGCTTCGTTAAGTATTTACAAAAAAAATAGTTGAAGATATGTTAAAATAAACGATCCCACCACACACATGAATCATCCAAAAGAGTCTGTTAAATTGCACTAACATATAAGGTTATATAATTGAAAACATTGTAAACCTAGTATTCTATGAAAATAAATTTTAGAACCATAAAATATATCTATCTACATATCTCGAAAATCAAGTTTATTTATAGTTATTATAGAATATAGAGTCATTTAAAACTAAAGACACGCAATTGTGTATTGACCAACAGCCGACAGCGATAACCTTAGCTTTTATATATATGATAATTTTTAACATTTCACATACCTCATACTTAAATGCCATTGATCCTATAATATATTTTTAACATTTGTTAGTTAATTAATTTAGTAATATTTGTATCAGTCTTATTATTATACAATAAATTTTTCACATTTGGAAATAGAACACCCCCATTTTTTAAATCTTTTTTTTTTTCTTGTCAAATCTTACCTTTATTTGATCGACAGTATAGTATAGTACAAATATTTAATGTACGAAATAAACATACGTAACACTAACAACATTATTTTTTTCTAAATAAGGCTCCGACTTAAACAAAACTGGTACTTAATGATACTATTCGCCCCAGGGAATTACATTAGTGGTTAAAGAAGGCACCCACTTTTATTCAACGATTAAGAGAGCACTATCACGACACGGTCCTAGCAACTAGGTCATCAGCACTGTCTCAAACTCAATGCTTTGTTTACCTTTGCGTGAAGAAAAAAAAAACATACGTAGCATTCATGATAGATGTACGCAATTTAGTATAAATTTATCTTTTCCAAACGCTCTTGTTATTTTATTTGCCAACTAGCACATGTCGTGGTCGTTTGCCTGTTTTATTATTAGTCACTACCGCTCTATGTATTGCTTTACTCGAAATCACATTACATTCTTCGAACGAAAATTAATCTTTACTCGAGCAACAGCCGCCGAAACTAGATTTTTTGTGGCTTCCTTACAAATTCAATTAATGTGCTATAAAAACTACTTAAATCATTGTGATACCATATAATATAATGTCAATGAACTTGGTTTCAAAATGATACTAATAAAGTTTTGCTATAAAGTAGGAATGTTTGTATTTAAGAGGTTTTTACGTATGGTAATGGAAAACAGTTGAAGAAATATATTAGGTATGCCGGCGATATCTTTGCATAAATTATGCATTACTTGAGGTATTCAGTTACCAACAATGAACTTATGATAAGACACATACGCTATGAATGATTTATAACAACTGATAATAGTTATATTAATAACATATCCCTTCGTTCACTACACAAAAGACAAAGTATGTTCAAAGAACTTACTTATATAATACTTGTTAAGATTTCGTATTAAAATGTGAAAAATCTTTAAATATTTACAATTATTAAAACTAACATACAATAATACTATACTAAAACAATTTTCGTGAATTTGTTTACTTTAATTTGGTAGTTATTTTAGAGTTTGTGTGAAAACAGTTTCGGGTTTTTACGTAGATGATATCGCGGAACACAACTTATATTACACATAAAAAATATATCTGTTTGTTTGGATGTAATTAACAGGATGCGAAAACACCGAGCCGACTTCATACAGAACTAGTTTTTTCGGTTTAACGAATTAAGAACTATAAAATCAAACATATAGGTTTAGAATAATATTATTAACAGGAAATATCTGATTAATTGCATTGAAAAGGCTTCGAAAGAATAAGGCCAATTTGATTTTTTCCGTTATGAATCTCCACTTTCGCCGGGTGATCACACACTAAATAAAATGTGATAACGGGAATGCGGTTAGTAA
This sequence comes from Eurema mandarina, assembly GCA_018238005.1. Classification (NCBI taxonomy): domain Eukaryota; kingdom Metazoa; phylum Arthropoda; class Insecta; order Lepidoptera; family Pieridae; genus Eurema; species Eurema mandarina. The sequence continues at coordinate 14,107 of DWAJ01001184.1, read as the reverse complement.
GTAACGTTCGGGAAACTAGTAATATAATCATTTTATAGATATGAGGAATTGAGGAGTCTACAAGGTATTAAGTATAGTTATAAATAAATATAGTATCGTTTGAAGTTTTAGTTTATTTTAGCGAGAACGTAACAAGCAAGGAGTGGAGAGGAATAGCATTAACATAATTGGAGGTCGGCGGCGGTGGAACCGGTTTCCTGTCCCAAACATGAAAGCATGACGTCATCAATGACATCACTTTGCCATATGTGTTAAAAATAATACCTAATAACATTTTCAAATTTTGAATGATTCTTGATGTTATCTTTACGCCTCATATCCAAAAGTAATAAAAGTATGTTATTTAGTTTAAAGATGACGTTTTTCTGATCATTTATAATAATTAAATAATTAGATTAATTAAAATTCCAAATATCACATACAATATATAAGCTAATTTAACTGAAAGCACGAAAGCGTTTACATAGAAATGACTTTCATAAACTTTTACGGTGTGATATTTAGGTCGCACGGCGCACCCAGGTTGCTGTCAGTTGCCACCCACTACCCTCATTTACAGGAGCACCACCCCGATATAGCTATTGTTTGGGAATACGACATCTGTTATACATTTGTACACCTTGCGGTCAGACTTGCGTGAAATATTAATCGATACAATGTTCAAACGAGGGCTACGTACGTTACTTGAAGAATTTTCTTCTTATGTTTAGTCTAGCTTAAAAAGTTTACATTTATATCCAAACCTAATCTTTAAATAAGTACATAAAATGATCAGAGATACTTCTTGTTAAATAATAGTATGATACACCGATAAGAAACTATATAAGCAATAGCAGTTTTTTTGTACTTGCCTCGATTCCTATGAGAAAAAACATGGACTAAATAGAAGAAGGTGTTATTATTATAAGGTTCTAATTATCTTCCAGTTTTTTTTCTCCACTGACTATAAGTACCTACACACATTTCTAGCGTTCTACAGTAGGTATCAAATAAATAAAGTTATACATGGTGTTAAAATTTTACAGTAAATTAGGATTTTAATATCTACATCTTGTATAATTTCTTCCAATTTAAAAAGTTTTTAATTTTTGCTAAAAAAATTCTTTATAAATTATTCATAAATGCCGAAAAAATCGAAATATTGTATATTCTAATTATAAATATAAGCACTCTACATTGGGTATACAAACCTTAAAACATTTAAATAAAAGTTTTTTAGACTTCACTTTGCACAGAGTATTTCACAAAACAAAACATTCTTCGAATAATATTATGGGAATTTAGTTTTATCGTATCGTTTAAAAAAATATACACAACACTTTAAATATTTGCAAAAATATCAGCGTTTTCTCGAACGTATTTTCCGAAAAATATGTTGTTTACATAAATAACTTTGAAAGTTTAAGAAAATACTATAAACACGGCCACATCACAGCACTGTGCGCATGAAACTATAAACTTGTCAGTCGTTATTCGTTTCTCGTTGCTCAGAAGTCAGAAATCGGAATAAAAACATAACGGTATGTGTTTGGATGCGCGGTTAGAAAATTGGTAGCGATATTACGCTTCGTAATACTGTCAGCGATATTTTTATGTAGTATAGGTAGTAATGATAACGTAAAAAGATATAGGCGTGAGTATACGAAGAAATTTTGCCTATTTAAGTCTTAAGAAGACTATAGTAGTCTTCTAACGAATATAAAGGAATGTTATAACTGTATAGGTAGGTACTATGAAAGCCCGGAATATACAGCTCAGACTACATTATATTAATTTCATCGATAATTCTGTGAATGTGAAAAAAGTATTGTAAAATAAAAATACCCATGTAAATGTAACACATTTATTTACAAATAATGTTACTTAAATTAACGTCTATACTTATCAATAAAGCATATATTTTATGTACATCATCACAGAAATTAGGTTATAGCTAAGGCCATTACAAACAAAAACAAGGAGATGGAACAGCCGCAACTTTATTTTCATTAACCATGGCTATGTAACTTTGTGTACCGTTTACAATTAGGATAAAATTACTTCGATCCAACGTAACAATATCTACAAGTATGTACTAATAAACTTCACAAGTATTGTTTAATAATCTTCATCTATTAATATATTACCAGTGGTATATTGGACTAATAGAAGTAAAAATACAATGAATATCTTGTCTTAAGCAATTGTACGAAAGCAGATCGCAGAATGTATAGTTTGTAGTTTGTACGTAACTAGTGGTCTCAATTTAAACACAATACAGCAGGAAACAGTAACTTCATTATTATTTGCTTTTAACTTCTGTCCAATAAGAACAGTTTCCCTTTGCAGCTCCTTCTCAGTTCTCATGTTTTGTTATGAGTAAACCTAGTTAATATATATGTAGTATTCATCATGATACAGAGCTATGTTAATACAGTTCACCACGAAAGTAAAACCAAAACTATACCATACTATCAACTCGCTTAGATCATTTCCCTGGTTGCATTGACTGCTTTACTTGGAATGTCTTCTCTAATTTCAAAGAGAATAAAACTTTAAAGCTGCAATGAATTTTTTGAACAGCGTAATATATTTGAAAAATATTATGTGGTAATGTTGTTCTTATGTACATTAATTGGTAGTTCAAAATACTATACGTTTTTCACAGTGCATCATTTAATACAAGATTACTCAATAAGTTAAATACTACATACACTTTGAGGGAAGTTCAAGACCGAGCGTCGTTATACAATTTCAAGGTGTGATATATTTCAATTTTGTTCATTAAACACTCACTCACTCACTCACCTCACTCTTTCAGTAAGCGGATATAATCAGGAATACCTATTTGTCTATTTTTTAATTTCTTACTGCTCAACTCCGCAATAATAACATATGGTTATAATAATTTATTATTTTAAGTATTGTTGTGTAATTATATCACAAGCTCCATGGATGAGGTTACACCTTTAAAGCTATGCCATAATCAAACATAAAGCCAAGAGGGAAGACATTTTATAAATGTCGCCTTTTTACAGAATCTCCAAGTCGCAGTGTCGAATTTGCGGGAACTTTTTCTGTTACAAACAAAATAAACACAATTAGTAAGTACACGGAGAGGAATGCACATCGCCTTTTCAATCTACGATAACATGGGCTAAATTCAGTTTCATAGAGCGTATCTATATTATTATACAGCTTGTATGGGAAAGAGATAGCTCTAGCGTTTGTCGGTCAAATAACTTTATGAAGTCGAATTTAGCCAAAATTCTCTTTCTAAATTTGAACGTGCAATACATATTATAAAATTCGTGGCTAAATAGTGTGCCAAACTAAAGTTATGGATTGAAAATAATGCTTAGACTTTATCTATTGAGTTTGATAAAATAATTTTTGCAAGTATCGTCGCCTTTTTAAAAATGTTCAGTCAAATTCATTAAAATATATTACATAAAAACAGTTTTTATTTTACGTTTATTAACAAATAAATAAAGAAATGTTCATAGATCTGCATACCCTCAATTTTAATTCTATCCTGTCTATTTCTCCGCCCAACATATCTACAATGTTTTCTCCATGTTTTAACAAAAAGGCTTCTACATCATCAATTGTTTGAATTTTCTTCATATCCTACAATAATGAAATGTATAAATAATTGACAGTCTTGTCAGTCAGATCTTCAAATTTATTTATTTTAATTTGTACTTACTTCTAGGAGAGCATTTAAATCGTGTTTTTCTAAGTACGATCTTGTAAGAGCTCGGCCATCAAAATCAACTTCAGCCTGAAACAATAAAATAACATCTATGTGTATAGCATATGAATGGATTAAGGAAATATTGTTACTACTATGACACAGATAACGTTTCTGATGTCTCTGTATATATTAGCCGGTTAAAATTTATTATGCCAAAAAATTCGCCATATAATACATGTATGTTATATATGTCAAAATATTAAAATCGAGAGGAGATCGAGAAAGCTTTTGATCTAAACTAGCTAATAAAAAATGATTACCTTATATCTTATAAGATTGCTACCAATGTCAATCCCCTTCACGTCATGTATGGCTCGGATCATAAAGTCGCGCTCTAGGACACTGTTGATTTCATCTAGTTGCTCTTGACGAATAGACCTATAGATGCGTAAATCGATGTGTTACTGTATTTTCTTATTACAATAATACTTTCAAAATTATTAATCAATTAGAACTTTAAAAGGGGTGATTAATTTTGATCTGGTCCCTGAAAGTGTTGGTCAATAGTAAAGACAACTGCAAACACTAATATTCTGATGTCTGTTGTAATATCTGTCGATACAGCTTATAGAGCTTAATTTACGTTAACAAAGAATCGGATCGAACATTGTATTATACATAAAAACTGTATCGAAACTAGTCAAAATCGACGTCGATTGCGTTCGGAGTTGCAGCTGCAGAACTCGGTGCAGTAGCGGTCTCAGCACACCCAACAATCGCACTAAAAGCATCTACACAGATGATTGAGACTTTAAGAATGCTGGTATAGTACGCGTCATTTATGTTTAGCGATTGACGAGAATAGCTGCGCATCGGTAGAATCGCGCTCGTAATTGTCGTATACGTGCGAGAAAGACAACACGACTGGGACAACCAATCAACGCTCGCGCACCCGACGATCAAGCAACCCGCGCGCCGCGCCGTTACCTCGATACCTTATTTTTGACTTATGCGCAGGTTTCGTTCAGCGCTAAAGATTCGTGACGCGTACTATACTTGGTAGTGTAAGTTAGCCAACCGCGTACGGCAGGTAGCACGCTGGCTAGTCGTATAGGTAGAGTGAAGGCACGTGCCTGCCCACCAGCGCGCCCACGTTGCTCAGGATGATGAAGGAGGCCACGCCGCCCAGCAGCGTGCCCACCAGCAGGCAGCCCACGGCGTCGGGCAGCGGGCTGCCCGTGTACTGCGACAGCGCCATGCAGCCGCCCGCCACCACCACGCCCGCCACCGCCGCCGTGTCCTCGAACAGCACCACGTTTACTGAAGGGTCCGAGCTGCGCATCACTGCAAAACGATTTAAGGAACACAGTATAAAATAGTACAGTGGAATCTCAATATAACAAATCGGTGGGGAAAAAGAAAATATTCGTTATGTAAAGTAGTTCATTGCACTGAGGTTTGTTATGTTGACGTACCAATGGTCTAAAATTCGATATAAAGAGTTTGTTCGCAAAAAATGTTCGCTATGTAAAGGTACATTTTACAATATATTTTACATGGACAAATAGAGAGGAATATGAAGAATTTGCTAAATCGAGGAAGTCATTATATTGTGGTATGTTATATTAAGATTGTCTTGTATAATTTATGTTAAAATTGAAACATTAAATATAATATGCTACGTTAAATAATTATTACCATACTCATATAGTGACATATTGGCTTCTTTTGCTCCTTTTCTAATAGCGCTAAGGGCCACCATTAAAGTAGCGCCTTCAGAAACTACAGCGCCTCCGAGTACAAAATAAGCCTGAATAAAAATAAATATATGAATTTTAAAGTACTCTTGATATTAGACTTTTTATATTTCTTATACACTTACCCAATAAAAATCGTGTAGTGGTTGAGGATCAAGTATTCCAGTAACTCCATGATAAAATGATAAGCCACAACCCACACAAAATATTCCCACTCCTGATATCAAAGATGACACATATCTCATGTTAGTGTAGCCATATGGATGATCAGGATCTGCAATCTAATTAGGTTTAGTAAGTCTCTATTTGATGTAATATTATAAGCATAATAAAAGGTGTACATCATTTGTTCTATAATATAAATAATTCAAAACAATTAGTTTAAAATTTTGTATAAATTTTACGATACCTGAACAGATTTGTGAATTCCATATGCAAGGATTAACTGATTTACAGTATCAGCTAAGGAATGTATACATTCTGAAAACAAGCTATGTGATCCAGTATAGAGCCAAGCACACAGCTTAAATAGAAAATTACATCCATTTCTAAAACAGAATAAAATATTATACCTTAATTACTATCCACTATCAGAAATCTACATATTGTATTTTTTGTTTTCTAATTTACAGTAGTGAGATGACAAGATAATTTTAGAGGTCAAATGTTATTGTTAAAATTAAAATAAGGAATGATTTGTTTTGAACGTATTATGGTAAATAAGAAAAAAAATGTTTTTCATTACATTCCAATTGCAGTCAGTACAACCCGTCCTGAGACTGTTTTCAATCCCATTTCTTCCACACCATGCTTAAGACGCTTGTGGCCCATTTCCCTCCTATAGTTTCTCAGTCTTCTCTTAACAGTAAAAACATCTACAAATCACATTAAAATCCTCATAAACATTTTAAAAATCCGTTTGAATTGTAATATGAATATGTTAGTCACATACAAAATATTTAAAATTTAATTTATCATGTTACCTTGTTCATATCTCCTTCTGTCTAATTCTCGTCTTAAGAGTTCCTTATCTAAGCTCTCTTTAGATCCCCATACCTACCAAAATCAAAATATTAATATAAAATATTACTCGAGATAATCAATTTTATCTTTTCCTTAAATCTTACTTCAATAGCTTTGGCTTCTACATCTTTGCGGTAATATACAGTAATAGGAGGTTCAGCTTCATATGGGGAGCGACGAAGTACTTTAGGTAATGATTCCAGATCTGACTGTTTTAATAAGTATTCAGTCATAGCTCTCATTGGAGTTATGAAATTTCTTTCCGTATAAGATGCAGAAAAATCAATAAGTAGTCTTTTCTTTGCTGAAAAAACAAATATGTAATGAATTACGTAAAATAAAAAAACCTAAATGGTAAAAACAAAACTAGGTTACCAGGTGGTGTAACAGCCTTATTTATCGGACTTGAAGAAACATTTGATTCTTTAGATTTTTCAATAGTTACTTTTGTTACTTTGTTATCACTGTCTGTTTCAGTTTTTACAACAATATTTTCCAATCCTTTATTTTTAATACCCTTATCAGCTACTTTCGCTGCAACATTTTCCTTTACTTGTTGCTGTTCCGAATTTTTGGTTTCACTTTTGCTGCTGATTGATGCCGATGAATGAAAAAGTTTATTGCCATTTTGAGTAAATGCAATTGTTATATGAAGTTTACGACATGTTAAAAATCTAGAAGAACTGTTACTCAGAGCAGAAACACTTTTTATTAAATCGTATCGTCTACTTATGTTTCTACAAAAAACTGAGGTTGCACAAGGTATCATTGTTAAGTTTTTGAATTTACAAGCACTTATCGCATTATACAAGGAGTATTTCCCTTAATCTCCGATTTTGAATAACTAGAAGTACGTCGCTTTTTTATATAAATGTAAATATTTATTTATATTTATGAAGGACCTTTACTGCTAAAATATGTCATTTGTCAACTGTCACAAATAATGTAATGACTTTAGGACACTGTCATTTTTAACCGACTTCAAAAAAGGAGGAGGTTCTCAATTCGTCTGTATGTATAATATTTTTTTTTATGTATGTTCACCGATAACTTCGTCGTTTATAAACCGATTTTGATGATTCTTTTTTGTTGGAAAGAGGATGTCTCCGAGGTGGTCCCATTTTAGGGAAGTCAGGATCTGATGATGGGAAACCAGAGAAATCGAGGGGAACTTTCAAAACTTGTATGAGCGACTAGTGCGTTTATAAGTTATTTTCAATAAGTATCTTATATAAACACTTTAATTTTAATAGTCTGGAGCAGGTCTGATGATGGAGCCAAAGTACAGTTGAGGGAAATCCTCAACGATTTACAGTAGCTACCTTGTATTTGGACTTGATTATTTTTTATTGATAAGGACTTTACATCTAGATGGGTTGTGACTACCATAAGGGGTCTGATACTGAAGACGTGGGATAGCGTAAAGAACTCCTCAATGGTAGAAGCTACCTTGTGTTTGGACTTAATTCATTTGTTTCGATGAAAGCTTTGCACCCGTAAAACAATGTGTGTTTGTTTGGTTAAATCGATATTGTATAGATTGTTGTAGCATTTACTTGGTACCGACTTCTAAATTATAAAATAACTATTAAATCATTTCGATATACTAAATGCAAATGCGTATTACTTTATGCTAAGCAAATTTATTTTTTGCTTTTTAGTTTGAAGTCGGTTTATTTTTTGTTAAAAATTATTTTATATATATTTTTAAACAGATTCTGAGATATCAAGACGTATATTCATTCGTGTAGTTAAAATAAAATTTAAAGGGAGCTTAAAACGACACCATATATAAATTACTTTAATGATTATAGAATTTCTGATGGGCTTGGGACTTATGCAAATTTACAATATAATTAACATTTTACTATATGATCTGTTGAACAAACTTGGTTTTCTACTACAAAGTTAAAAGTACATCGTGGGAGTTTTGGCGGGAATCTTACGGCGTCTATTTGTAATCTCGATTGAATATTCCTTTTTTGGTGCATAAAGTGATTTAATGTTTGATTGTGATAGTGAATCATGCAGTAAACTAGCTAATAAGTGTCCAAGAAATGAAGAATTCATTTGAGAGCGCATAGTAGCGCCGTTCCGATTGCTCCAAGATTCGTCGAGGTTCTTCGTAAAGTTCACTATCACTTTACGAAGGGCAGAACGAAACGACTCGACTAAAGACGACTTAATGACGATTTTACTTGACTCATATCGACTTTTATCTTGACCACGTTGCCTCTTATTACATTGACATTGGCAAAAAGCTAGACGCTAATACCACAATATAAGAAAGAAAAGAAAAGTACATCGTGACTTTGTCATTTGTCAGTTGACAGTTATACTTATCTGTGTGTTCGCGCCTCGCGGCTTTCGTTTCGGCTTGTAGTTGTAACCAACCAAGTCCAACCACTAACGGCTAACCTTGCACTGTGCTATTTCGCGACTATTTACTAATAATTTGTGCTGTTTGTATCATTAAAAATATACCTAATCTTCGAAAATTAAAGTTGTTGGAAGATTTCTCTGGAATACTAATAGTTTCAATATAAATATAATGCCTGCCAATAGTATTGAATGCTATTTTAATATGCAAGATGCCAAAAATAATTTTGACGCCATAAGGCCAGCGCCTGTATATTGCGAGGAATCCAATTATTTTACAAGTCAATGTCGAAATGTACATATATCGACAAACTGTTATTATGGATTCCACGACCCAAGTAAAGGAACAGAAAACTTACAAGAGAACATAGATACGGAAATGCTTGACGTGACGAACAAAGCTGTCCAACCCGCCAAGTCATCGTTTAATGCAAATGAAAACAATGCAAGAAAACGAAGCGCTGACGATAGCGAACGTCCGATAAGCAAACGTCTTCGACAAGGTAAGCATACGTGATAATATGTTTTGAATCTTCACTGAATAAAAGTTCTTATACAGTATTCTAATACTATTAAATAAAATATACAAATCATAAATAGTATTCAATATACAATATGCTTATAAAGGACTTTATTCAATCAAGTTTCAAAACAGGTATTTAGAACATATTTATACTATTAAATGATATCTTACATAATTAGTCTTATGAGGGTGGGAAGTCTTAACTTTTATAATTGTGGCTTGCATATATCTTTTTCTTTTATTTTGTTGCTATTTCAATTTAGTGTATAGTGCATATAACGCTAATAGATTTAAGTGTGAAAAAATATTATTATACCACATGTACTCTATATAATCTCTTGTTATTCTGTAGGATTTGTCTGTTAAAAATTGTTGTTTCAATTTTTATCAAAGAAATTCATTTCCCACTCATAAGTGATGTATGTTAAATTATGTTATGAAAATTTGTACGTATTTAATATAAATAATAATAGTTGTTGTAGAAACTAAGTTTCATAAGTTATCCACAGCTTATAGATTTGGAAGCATTTACCTTACATTAATTTTATTTTTATTTATATTTTGTTGTAATTGTTTTACAAAGTTTTCTTTAATGGTTATGATATACAGCTTTAAGTATTTATATGTGATGTTAAAATATTTTTTTATGAGAAAAAAAGAAGTAAGTTGCAATCCATACAATTAGACCAAATTATGATAATAGTACCTGAAGTATGTATGCTAAATTACTTATTTTATGTTAAATGTAAAATATATATTCAAACAGCTGTATAAGACATATAAAGATTTTGTAGGAATAATAATTTATAAATTTAATCTCGAATATAATGTATGTGACCATTCCAAACAACTCACTTCATCCATTTTATTTTTATGCAGCTATTTAAGTATGTATGCATATGAATATACAGGATATAACTATATTACTAGTACTACTTATTGTTCTCCAAACTGCCCCATGTATTCATTCATGTATTTCTGCTATAAATATATGCTAATATTTATAACATAATGAATAATGGAAAAATCATAAAGATTTTCTGGTGACTGCAAATGGGTTATATACTCTTGCTTCTTTTTTTATTACCATTAGTGAAAGTTACTGTGATCAGTACAATATAAAAGGGCAAACATATGTAAGAAGGAATATTGTATTCATTGACATCATTCATATCATATTATTTTTAAGTGTTTACATATTTTGGATTTTATTTGTGCTTCAGGTTGTCATTGACAGTATCACAGTATGTCAGCAATTTTGTAAGGCTTTTTATTAATTTTGATGTGTTAATACTTCATTATTCTTAATCCTAGTGTTGTCACCATAATTTATAAAAACAAGAATATGAGACATCAAGTAAAAAGAATTAATTTGCTAAAGTCAGAGTATTTGTGATATATTATCTAGATAAGGCAGCAGACTGAATTGTAGATGCATCAGATGAGTTAGCAACAGAATCACTAAATGACAAATGATTAATTATAAAATGAATGCCAGTTTCCCCATTAACTTCAATATAGTTAAAATTTTAAGTCACTCACAATTTCTAGAATAAGTGAATAATACTTATATCTAATCTGAGAGACAGAATGTGTTTATAAACATGGTCTCGACTCTATGGTAAGGAACTTTTAATAACTATCCTCGTCAGTGAGAGCCTTAATAATTTTAAATGATTCATTTTAAATTTATAAAAGCAATGAATATAAAATATTAGAATCTCTTTATTTATAAGTTACAATAAGTTAAGGTGGCAGCTCTGATCTTTTCAGCTTCTTTACCTAAACTAAATATTAACCTACAAAAGAAGATTTCACTTTTATACGCTATGTAAAAATCAAGTTGAAAAAGCAACAAAACAAATTAGACTTCCTACAGTAGACACAGAGGGCACACTATGACAGAATTCGATTTATTTCAGAAGTTATGGTGCCAACAACTTCCAACTTCAATCCATGTTTACTGCGCCCAACCCACAACAATCCAGATATTTCTCGTTGTCTCATGGTCCATATGATTTAAATAAAATTAAAGTTTTAAAAGTAAAATAAAAAAGATCTAATATATTTAAAGTAATATTAATTTTATCTGCAGAAGTACAAAGAATGAAAAGTATTGAACCTGAGACACACGAGAATATGAAATTGAATTCAGAAGATTTACTGGCGACACTTTATTGGCATTTACATGGCGGAAACTTTTATCAGTGTGTGTGATTTCCAAAAAAATAAATATCTAAATAGTGATATAGAATAAGGCTAATGGACTATAAGTAAAATATTTTTTAAGTATTATAATTTCCAAGGGATTTTCTAAATAAAGGTAAACTAGGAAAAGGGAGACTTTTTATTTAAAACAAAAATTATATTTAATTACTTTATTTGTGCTAAATAATAAATAATATAATTAATTACATATTATGTTATGTAGTGACAAGCATTTATGAGTGAATAAGAAAAATATAATTTAATAATATATAATAATATCAGGTCGTAACACCAAATCTCCAGTTTAACCTGAAACAGCCGAAACATATTAATGTTTGTTTGTTATTTTTTTCTGTTGCAGGTGCTGTATGAAGAACTAATGAATTTTTATTTCAGGGTCCACTCAAACATAAATGTTAACAAAATGGTTAGCTGTTTGAGTGTTTGTGAAATCATTGAAAAATATTAAATTCACCTTTCTATTTTTCAGATAATTCTTCCATATGCAGCCTTGTTGGCACACGGTCAAGTCCGAGCCATTCTGCTTCAGCCTTTAATGCAAATATAATATTACTACTTTACACACTGTACCTGCTGTGTAGATTCTTCTTAAAAATATAAGTGGGAATTTTTGTTTTTTATTCTGTGATATTAAAGTACCTGATAATTGTAATATACTTATATTTATAAAAAAAGATTGTTTTATTTTTGAGTCCCTTATGTGGTTATTTGGTTTCTCTTTTTAAAACTTCTCATTTCTCGATCTTAAGAAATTGATTAGTACAAATCTAATTATTTAAAATAGTTATTACAAAGCCCATTAGGCATATTATGGTTATAAAAACAAATATGAGCATCTTTTTTTACCTCAAATGTTTTTTATGAAAGACTTATACATAGTTAAGCTAATAAGCAGGGCTATGTGACATAAATGACTATATAGGCGATTTTTTAAAATATTCTTTCAAGTGAAAATGCAAACCAAATATTTTGAAGTTTATTTGTTACAAGTGTAAATAAATATACAAGTATAAAATTGCAAAAGTGTAATATTGTTAGACCGCTAGACCAGTAAATAAATTAGGAAATATTTAGTGTTACAGGTTTGATTAAGTGGTTAGTTGTAGTAATAAATTATTTGTTGTTACGGTTAGCACAGTTCATTAGCGGCAGACACCTACAATAAAGTACATGTTGTATTACCTCTGTTGGAGTCACTTCGTCCGTATCGACGACGTCAGGCAAAGCTTCGGCGTTACTACCGTTTTCTTCTTGTCTGGTCGAGGCATCTCCAACGTCAGAGGGACACGTCTGGTCCGCTTCAGCTAAGTCTCCATTATGCATATCTGAGCAACTTATCAAATCTGATTTTCTTTCTTGACTGTTATCATTAATATCAGCCGTGTCTATTTCCATATGGACATGTCCAGGCCACATGTCATAAGGACATGCATTCATTTGGTGCATTCTGGTTTCGCTAGATCTATACAGATTAAATGAACCGGCGACGTCCTGCAAAACGGACGGCTCCGATATCTCGCTGTTGTGATGGGTGGACTCGTCTTCGTCATTGTTGCCGTCGAGCAATACTGATATATTTTCTATCACGTCGCTAGAAACATCGCAGACTCTCGTACCCTCATATTTTAATAGAGAATCTAGAATTTTTTTACTCAGTTTATTATCAGCGGGATAGTTCGCGATAATTATATTAACTAGAGATTCTAGAAGGGCTGGGGTGAAAACTTCGTCACTTTTTAGCAAAAGGAAACGGACAATTCTATTATCAATCTGAACGGTCGAACATCCATTTTGGACGCAGCCAGGGAAGTTCGCAGGCTCACCGGACGTAGTGGTGACCGCGTCAGCGTTAAAATCATCGTGTGTCGCTTCATTATGTTGATTTTCGCTAATTGAGCTGCACTGAGATAAAATGTTACGAATAGATTGCAAAACTCTCTGCCTCAATTGGTCGGAGCTTATGTATTTTAGTTCCTTGAACAACTGTATCAAAAAGTCCGGATGAGATTCGTTGACCCCAATCAGAGTGGTCACTTCCGAATATATGCTCTCCCGGAGCAGGTCGAAGAGTTTCGAGGTGGCCTTATCTTCGAATTCGCGACTGGTGGAAGCCAAGTTCGGATTGGGGCTAGAGTCTGACGCCTCGGACGCGCTCGCGATGTTTATGTTGCTCGCCGTAAAATCTTGCATGTTATAGTTTCGCCTATTTGCAGAATTTTTCGAGGGTAGCTTCGCGGACGACTTCTTTTTACCGTTCGTCGCGTTCAGATTGTTCGAATGCGACTGGATGATCTCCGGAATCGGGTTCGTTATGTTGAGATTTCTGAAGGCGGCGGCGGCGTCCTGCCGGTGGTTGGCGGCGGGCGGCTCGTCGGCGTGGCGCGGCTCGGCGGCGGGCTCCTCGTTGTTCTGGTTGACGTTGAGCACGTCGGGGGCGGACGAGAAGGAGAGAGAGCGTTCGTAGGCGACATTGGTGCGCGGGTGGCGCGAGGCGTGCGGCGGGTGGGCGGGGTGCGGCTC
>DWAJ01001183.1:0-24335 GCA_018238005.1 Eurema mandarina | reverse complement strand
AGCCGGCAATACTGACGTTGCTGATACCCTACTTGCTTCTCGAATATTTTATGAAGTCCTTGTCAGTTGTGAGCTACATATCCATGCTTGGTAATATTTAATATCTTTACCAAAATTGTATTTAATATACCTATAAGTCTTTTTAAAATAAAAAATACAGAAACTGTTATGCTGTCTTTAGTGCGTTAGGTTTGAAAATTACTACGAAAGCATGGATTTATAAAGATAGTTTTTTATTTGCAACTAGCCCCGCCCCGTGGTTTTACTCGTAAATGCATGTAAGTACACACATAAAAGGCACATAAACCTTCCTCTTGAATCACTATCAAATAAAAACCACATGAAAAATCGGTTTTGTAGTTTTAAAGAAATAAGCATAGTACATACCGACACATAGAAGAAGTTCTAATATAGTACAGACGTAATACTTTTACTATTCAAAGCAAAGAGTTGCAATGTCTACTTTTAAAATAATAATAAATATATTTTTCAGGCAACTACCTCAATATGGCCGGTTTGGTGCTGGTCATATATCATATATTTTTAGCTCCACACGGCAATATTGAATACATTTCAACTGAACCTATGGCTCTGTTCTTCGTCATTGGAACTTGTCTATTTAACTTATCGGCCGTGGCTGTTGTGAGTTATAAGTATATTTTTAAAGATTCTTTTGTAAAAAAAAGAGTACCAAAAATATATACCTACCTACAAGCTCAGAGTCCAGAGATGTTAGCGAAACTTTCAGGCTTTCAATTTTAACAAATGATTGGGTAAATAATAATAAAGGATTTACTTTTGTACTTTTACTTTGGATTTATGTATCGTTCTATGAAATTGCATATATACTATACTATACTATACATCGTTATAATCTAGTTAAAATATTAGATACAATAAAACCTAAGTGAGTATTAATTGAAAAGGGTTACCTAATGTTAAAAACGATGTATTTAAGTGTTATCATAAATCTAGATATTATCCATCGACAAAGCACTAAAAGACCCCAGGATACTGACGAAGAGAAATGGGATGTTGACGATCGGAATGTTGATTCCGACGATTTTCACAACCGTGTTTGGTGTGCTCGGATACTGGTCTTTTGGCACTATGGAGGAAAACGTGCTGCGATCTCTGCCTTTTGATGATTAGTATGAATATTATAATAATTGTTTTATCCACTGTCTTAATATTTTTAGCGCTGTTTAACGGATGTTTAGCGCTGGACGAGAATAGCTGCGCATCGGTAGAATCGCGCTCGTAATTGACGTATTGGTGCGAGAAAGACAACACGACTCGGGAACCAATCAACGCTCGCGCACCCGACGATCACGCGCCCCGCGCGCCGTGTCGTCCCCTCGATACCTTATTTTTGACATCTGCGCAGGTTTCGTTCAGCGCTTAAGATTCGTGACGCTACTTATACCTACATCTATCTTAGATATAATTGATATTGCCTTATACGCACATTATAATTTGTCGATGGTAAACTGTTAGGCTAAATTGGACCGGCTCGCCCGGGTTGGTAACTTCCCACAGAAAACCAGCGTCACGTAATGGCATCGAAAAAAAAAGTCGTATAGCTATATTATCTACATTAAAATACCATTTTTATGCCCATTATTGTCTGAAGGATAAGTACTTACGTATGTAAGAGGCGATAAGGGCGATATAAGGCTACTAATTGATAAAATTTTCACGTTGGGACATTAAGATGTTAGTTCTTTTCATTTCCAGTTCAGCAATGGCGGCAATTGGCCTGTATATGATAGCAATAGGATTTGCGTTTCCCATTCAATGCTATCCGGCAATACAAATGATTCTAGAGGTTATAAAGAACTGGCACCCATACGACCCGCCGACCGATGACACGTTGAAATTGGTTGAAACCACTGCGAGACCGCTCTTCGTTTTACTCTCGTGTATGTAAATTTCACCATATAAAGATACAACTATTATTAACGAAAAAAAGCTTTAGAATATTTCATGAAATATACTCTCTCTACATACTATAACGATTATCAAAAGTATGTTGAGCAAGTTATTAATAAAACTTTAATTCAGAATCCTTTCTCACTAAGTGCTTGAAAGGATTTCGAAATGCACGTTATGAAGGGGACATTTACGCTTTTAAGTTTCATCGTACGCAAGTACCTACTACTTAAAAATTTAAAATTTTAAGTATAAGTATTACATGTATGAAAACGACAAGCTTTATACCTTTTCTTCTCAGACGTGGCACCGAGTTGGTTTTTAAGAAGTAGGTATGTAACCAAGAAAGTGTGGGCTTCTTAACAATGTGTTGCGTTGTTTACAGTTTTCATCTGCTACATGATTCCTATCCAAGGTGCATTTGTGGCCTTTGTCGGGAACCTCTGTACCACTATGCTGGCAATAGTGTTCCCTGCACTCATGGAACTATGCATCTTGTACCCCGATCGATTCGGGAAACACAAGTTCTATCTTATAAAAAATATTGTCATTATAGTAGTCGGTAGTATTTCGTTCAGTGGCGGCGCCCTGCTATGCAGTTACCTCATTTATGTCAGGATCCTATCTTTACAAGCTGTTAACAATCCAGAATTCTATTAAAATTTATGTTTGTTGCAATAAATATTAATATAACATGGTGTTTTTATTTGTTTTCGGTACAAAAATTTAATAGGTGCGTGCTTTTTATTACTTCCCGGCCTATGGTTCTAGAATGTTCTTAGGTAAATACATGTATAAGAACGGTAAATATGCTAAGATGATTCAATAGAAATTTCTTGGGCCATTTGCAGTTGTCGTCGGCTACTTCGTCCCGATCCAGGGGGCTTTCGTGGCCTTTGTTGGCAACCTTTGCACCACCATGCTGGTGATTGTCTTCCCCGCGCTTATGGAGCTATGCATCCTATACCCCGACCGATTCGGAAAACATAAATTCTACCTGATAAAAAATATCGCCATTATATCGTTCGGATGCGTTTCGTTTGTCGGCGGGATGGTATTGTGCAGTTACCTCGTTTACGTGAGATTCCTATCCTTGCAAGCAATTAACAATCCAGAGTTCTATTGAATATATTGTTTGTGGCAATAAAAGTGATCGAAAGACAGTGCTTTTATTTTGTTATCTTTGTTTCAAATATAAATTAAAAGTTTGCGTCTCGGAACTCTTATAGTTTCGTCTGTCCGTTCTGCCATCCACCCAAAAAGTTAAGCTAAGAAAAATATAAATTATAGGTACACCTAATCAAAAATATTTTCTACACACACGTACAGGTAAAAAGACAGGATATTTTTCTCACGTCTACGTTAGATAAATCTTTTAAAAATATTTAAAGGTTCGAACTTTATGAGTTCCCCTCTAAAAAATAATTACCTACATAAAGTAGCAACTTATTTGGTGTACATTGTTTAAAACAATGTTAATTAAACAAAAAAGATACCTAAGTATTATTATGGCCTCTTTAAAGTAGGTATTATGGCAAATTTGATTTTGGTTGTTCGTTACCAATTTGATTACTATCTACAAAAATGTTGAACGCTGTCTGTTAAATAGATAATATATGGTGTAGAGATCAAAAAAATCTAGCGTATTAGGAGAGTCACCTAATGGTAAGAAATCTTGGTTTAAATGTTGAAAAAAAAGTTACCAGAGCTCTCTAAAACTCTAAAGAACACCGCGCCGGTGGATTTTAGTCAGTAGTTCTTTTACCTCAGTAAATCACCTTTTACCTTAGTAGGTACACATATCTCAATATCCGTAAAGGTTTTGGCACTGTTATAAAATGAACCACCACGTTTGTTAGGCTGTCGAATATAAAATATTTATATCTCCAGTTTTATATCGTTTTGACACCAATGTTACTTTTTCTTTATTAATTTAAACTACCTATATCTATAGTTTCACTAAATCCATACTAATATTATAAATGCGAAAGTAGCTCTGTCTGTCTGTCCTTTCATCAAGCTAAAACTACCTACTGCGATTTGAACGAAATTTGGTACACAGATGGTCTAGAGCCTGGGGAAGGACATAGGCTACTTTTTAACTGGAAAAAAAGGTTATAAGGGGGGAAGATGGGGTCGAAGTTGTCCTCGCGGACGGAGTCGCGGGCAACAGCTAGTAGTTACATATATCTAGAGCCGGAAAACTTTAACACCTATGTAATTAGGTACTAGGGTACATTGGTTTTTATGAATTAATGGACACAGATAAATTATACAATTAAAATCCTGTTATTACATATTATTCAATTAAGATAATAAGATTTTTTTATTATTTAAAATACATCAATGTATGTATGAGTGTAAGCGCTGTGATGTGCGAATGTGTAAGATTTCAGATGTAATATTTATTTTTAATAATTTTAATATTTATTATTATTTTTTTTTAAATATCTGTAGCATTATATAACCGTTAAAATTTTAGCCTGTCTAATAGATATACACTACCTTGTATACCTGAAATCTGACATTTTCAGTTTATATGTCATTGTAATGTATCATAATAAATAACATTGAAAAGTTTATATTGTGTTTACTAAAATTTAAACTGGTACCTAGTCACATTTGTAAAGTTAAATAATGAATATAATTTATAATGCTTTTACCTGGTTATACACAGTCAAATCAGTTTTGTATAAAACTGAAAATTAACATGGAAATAATAGTTTTATATTTAATCGCTATTCAATTTAACGGACATACGGCGTAAGTGTTCTTTTAGTTACAAAATTTATTATTACATTTTATAGCTAAATACTGAACTCTTGCACTTTAGAGATTATAAGATCATTCAAATGTAGTGTGTAGTTTAGAGTTAACATATTTTAATACAATAGATAGACATTGTATTTCTATGTTTTTTAGAAATAAACTACCGTTATGGAGTTGGGATTGTATCGACGATAAATGTGTGCCCGTTAAAGCGACACTTACAAGTAAGCTGCAGTCGCTCGTGACTTGTAATATGCTTTGTGGCTCCATGATCCTATGGCCGCAGCCAACAGGACACGTCAGTTTAGCCTCCAATGCTGTCCCAGTGCGCGCCGACTTATTTCACTTACAAATACTATCGTTTCCCTCGAGACATGTACGAGATCACGTTCGCGAAGCTTTTGATATATTTCGTAAACTCTTGCATACGATGGAAAATGAGGTTCGAGCTTTTGAAGAATGGAGAGCAGTTTCAATAAAAGTAACCGTCAACGATAGCACAAGCAGTGACCCGAGATTACGTATAGATACAGATGAGAGTTATACTTTGAAATTACGACCTACAAATGGAACGAGACGGGCTCTTCTTATTGAGATATTTTCTAATTCCTTTTGTGGCACTCGTCACGCCTTCGAGACTATATCGCAACTTATCTGGCTAGATACCTACTTAGGCAGCCTCCTTATGTTGGAAGCGGCTAGTGTGGAAGATGCTCCACGTTTTAAATACCGAGGGTTGATGTTAGATACTGCACGAAATTACTTTTCGATTAATGAGATTACTCGGACTATTGATGGAATGGCGGCTTGTAAACTCAACACCTTCCATTGGCACATATCTGATTCTCAATCTTTTCCACTTTATTTTGATAATGTTCCTCATCTAGCCGAGTACGGTAGCTATGGGCCTGGCGCTATTTATACACCCAACGATATTAGAACCGTTTCAAGGTACGCCAGATTGCGGGGTATTCGTGTACTGCTGGAAGTTGATATGCCTGCTCATGTTGGGAGCGCATGGGATTGGGGTTTACACAAACGCTTAAATAACATGGTCCACTGTTTAAATGCTAGTCCCTGGCAAGATTACTGTAAAGAACCGCCATGTGGACAACTGAACCCGCGCAGCGTTGAAGTATATGAAATCATAGAACGGATTTACTCAGAAATCATTCAACTGACTGGCGTAGACGATATTTTCCATATAGGCAATGATGATGTTTCTCAACGCTGTTGGGCAGAAAACTTCAATACGACTGACCCTATGGACCTTTGGATGATATTTACCCGCAACGCACTTCATTGTTTAGAAACAGTAAATGGAAAGTTGCCAAATTTAACAATTTTCTGGGCGACTGAATTGAGTGAAAGTATTAAACTAGATTTAAAAGAGTACATTCATAAGATAGGATTACAGGCACGGGACTTGGCGTGGACGCAAAAGTATGTTTCTGGTATACGTACGATTATATCTCACCAAGACGCTTGGGATTTAAACAACGGCTACAGCAACTGGTATGAGGACACAGCAGGGTCTGTGTATAATTCGTGGCAACAAGTTTATGAACATAGGCCATGGGCGAGGAAGGCTATTAATTGGTTGGAGGGAGGTGAGGCGACTGTATGGACGTCAACTCTAAGCGCTTACGGGCTGGATTCTAGAATTTGGCCGCGAGCAGCCGCCTTGGCGGAGAGATTGTGGTCAGACCGAGCTGAGGCGGCCACTCGTCCCGTTTACGCGCGGTTAGATATACATCGCTCTCGCCTTAAGTCCCGTGGTATTCAAGTCTCGCCTTTATGGTCCACCTGGTGCTCACACAATCCATATACGTGCTAGCACAGTCAATATATTTTAGTCAGTAATGTTTAATACACTCTTAATACTTACCTTTATTTTTATATAAATATAATAAATGAAATGTAATATTCTCTGCTTAGTTTTTTCTGTTTTTACTGTTTTATTAATATAACTTGTGTTGTCGCTAGCGAGGTGAGAAAATAAATGTTAATACTATGCCTTAAATTTATTACTACTTACTCACTTATTAGATTCAAGGAAGGAAGACATAAAACAGGGCAATTTCTACAATTAGGTAGGCACAAGCTTTGAGACGTTACAGATACGCTATTTACCCTAAATCGTATCGTATATTAAATCGTAGTGAAACGCTACTAAGCAAATGAATCTCTATTCCATACACAAACCAAGTAAATGGAAGAAGCATTGTATGTTAAAACCCACATTATAAATTAACGACTATTCGACAGCCCTATTACCGGAAGTAAGGATATGAGGTTGTTTTCCGTTTCCAGCTTAAATATAAACATTTGCACCACTACAGTAAATACAAAAGATTTACGTTTCTAAAAAATTTGAAAAGATACGTTGATTAAATAGATATTTTCTGGAGTTAATATAATGTATAATAAAAAACGTATAACTTTGCTCTTAGGAATAAGAATTTATGTTGAAATGAAATCGGATACTCATACCTAATCAAATCTAGAACAAATAATTAAATAAGAAAGCAATATTTATGTTCATAGCATCGAATGGGTAATAAATACTTAAAAATTAAAATGCGTGAACAATATATATTTTTTAGTCATGTTAGTTTATTACACATTGAAGCTAAGAGAATATATCCGAACAAATCTATTTGTGCTTAGCACAGCCCTATTAAGAAAAAGGACACCTATCGAAAATTATATTGTCTATGATAAAAAATAATTTCTATTATTTAACGAGAAACATCATTCAACCAACTTTATACATGTTGAGAGATTTTAATACAATGTGCATTTAAATCATGTTCGTTACATATGACATAGATGGGGTAACATATGAGGTTTATTAGACTTAATTATTTCTATATTTTCAAGGGAACATATGAGCTTGTCTATGCTAAAACCAATGTGGCGGCTCATCAGCAAGCGTCAAGAGAATAGTCAAGTTATGGCATTTCGTGAAAGACTTTGATTGTTTTTAAGTTTTAAGTGTAGTGAAAGTCCGAGTAACTTTTATAACTCAAACTTAATATGAGTAGATATTACGATTATAGTAATGCCATAGCATGGTGAGTAAAATAAAGACTAGCTAACATTCACGTCATTAATCATCGAAATACATTTTGAATCGAACTGTTTATTTTATTACAATCTCTGTAAGGAAGAAATATTACTAGTAGACTAATAAAACGGCGACAAATACATATCTTTATATTAAAAAACCAATTCAGTGCGCCGGTAAATATTTACAAATGTTTCAACGTGGTACAAATTCAACGAAAACTTGAGTTGTGATAGCTACTTAGCATTGATCATGTGCTTAATAAATTAAATAGGTAAAGGCTAGTAAATAAGCATAGATCCTTAAAATATGTTTCCATTGGTACTCTTTTCTATTTGTTGCCAAATTAAAAGATAGTATCCATTAAAGTATTGATTTTTATGTAGGTTTCTTTTACATTAAATTTTCTGCCTTAAATTTATTTTTTTGCCTGAGTCTATGAAATACAACTTCAATACTTACTGTTAGTGAGTTTTTTCATACTAGAAAGGTCAGAATAAAGATATACAATTAATTAATTTGGCCATCATCACAGCTCATCATTGTTACAGCAAGTAAATTTAGAAATTTTTATGTTGTTTACTAACATGGACTTTTATTTTGTATGTAGCTTAGAATAAAACATTATATCAGTAGTGCACTAGTTAACACATACATTGTATTTTATCTGTAGCAATTTTATTATTGAACACTCTAGGAGCTTTTGTCAAACAAAATAGTTATTAGTATATATTTATCATTATTGTAACACTATTTCATTGTATAGTAGTGGTGGTCCTCTATATATCCTTTTTCCTGTCAAATATAACACTAGCAAGTTGCTCATTATTTTACTATAAACAAACTTATATTATTATATTTCTGGAAAATTTCCTTGGACAAGAAATTCAACTTATTTCTCTTACTGATCAGCTCCTGTTGTCCCAACATAAAGTCCTGATTATGTCCATTAATTAAGGAATTTTAATATAATTTTTTTCCCTAGCTTCACAGCTGCAGTGGAATAATTTATCTGTTTTCTAAATCAAAGGGACCGCCAACATTTTGTTAAGTTTTCGGCTTTTTTGCGGTTTGTCCAATTTCAAGCTGCAAGACATGTTTTAACCATTGTAGACTTAATGGGTAATTATTCAATTGCACTTGCTTAAACCTTCCTTGATCCCACCATAGTTAAAACTTTGGTAAGAGAAATAAGATGTGGCGTTAGTAAGGGTCAACGAAATTTTCCAGAACCACTTCAGACTGCCTTAAGCTGTGTAATAGCATTGTCTGTCCCTTTGTGGACACCTTAATTTCAGTTGACATGAAAAAAGTTGGTCGTCAACAATGGTTAAAACACGATCTTCAGCGAGGGTAGTCAACACTGCCCAGAGTGCGCCAGCTACAAATGGAAACTCTTCTGAAATAAGAACGAAAAATAAGAGTTCATATAATAGGCAAGTGTCATTAATTTGCGATTGTGACGCAATTTAGTCAGCTTAGCTTGACTTGATGGACAGCAACTTTGTTGATCTGTGTTTCTGTCTGTGTATATTTTAAGTAGATTTGGCTCATCCTCATTAATTCTTAAATGTCAGTCCCTTCCCAAAAGGACATAAAATAAACCTATAGTTGTTAACTCCTCAGAGGAATTCCTTATTTATTTGGATTATTAAAAGTTGGGATTGTACCCGGGAGTTAAATGTATATTTGACATGTCTGTGTGGTAATATTGCATGATTGTAATGGTTGTAGGTGTAGTCTTTCCTATCATGACCATACAAAATGCATGTTACTATGTGTGGTGTATGAGTGTAGGTGTTGACAATGTTTTACAGAAATTGTTGTTTACAGGAACAACCAAGGGATTCAGTCAAGTGCGACAGGTACAAACTCTCAAGGCAAAGACCCGCTAGCGCCCGCGCTGCAGGGCTCACGCAACATGTATCAACACCCAGTGGTCAGTGGGTACAGTATAGTCAATAATCCACAAGATTCCAGGTCACAGCCATTGCCAGTCTCGGTTAGTGTATACTGTATGTTTTGCAGTTTGATAGCACTGTCAAAGCATATTGCATGGCCAGTTAGCTTCACAGAAGAACAATGGGTAGTGCAAATGTTCGCAAAATGTTTCCAGTAGCATGACCTGATGAGATAGCATCAACTTGTGTTTTTTTTTATTTTTATTATTGTAAAGGATTTATTTTTGCGTGGTTGTTTTTGTTTTTTAAAAGCATGGGTCTTATATAAAAATGTAAGGTTTTGTAAAGGCAATTATTTCGTGAATGCCTCTATTGTTTTTTTACTGTTATTTATGTACATGCTACAGAGTACAGAAAGTCATTTTTAATTATAGTATTTTAGTTTCCTGATATTCCTGCGTTTCAAAGAATTTTAAAAGGCGTTTGAAATAGATATTGTATACTAGAATTATGACACACTTATAGTAGTAGACTGCACACAGAATGTATTGGAATTAAATGTTATTAGATGTTATTTAGAAGTACTTGGACATTTAAATGTATTACAATAACAGGGACTGCAGAACCCATATGCCAGCAGTATGTACCATGGGTATGGGAGTACTGCGGGAAGCACTTTGGCGCCCATGCCCTCCCCCTCGCCTACCGCGCAGCTACCTCCCTACCCCGTTCACCCAGATGTTAAGTTTAAGAAGTAAGTATATAGAATTTATTTTAACTCTGTATGTAATTTACTTTGAAAAAAAGTTGCTAGTCTTTTTAAAGATGTAAAAGTCATTTAAGATAATGTTTGGTTAAGTTTAGTTAACTAATGCTAGCTTATAAATTTTTTAATCATAACTTAAATATACAATTATTGTTCTTTGTAATTTGGACAAAGTACTGTTTAACCTATATTTAGTTTTTCTTAAAATAAATATGTTGTTCATAGAGAAATAATACTAATAAAGAATTAACAGTAATCTATATTTCTAGGCTACCTTTCTACGATGTGTTAGCAGAACTTATGAAGCCATCGACGATGATGCCCATGCAGCCCGGTCGCATGCAAGAAGGCACCTTCATATTCCACCTCACACCACAGCAAGCCACAGAGATTGCATCGGGAAAAGATATAGTCGGAACTAGTAATAAATTAGATTATGTTATACAGGTGTGTGTGCTTATGTTTTGTCTTTTTAGTAAAATGTTCTATAAGTTTTGTAATAAAAAAAAATTCCTATGGTAACACCTTGAAACCAAATGTATTGTATTTTAAAGTTGTATAATTTATTATTTACCATATTAATTGTGAAGCTTGTTCTGTCTTATTTCTTGAATGTACTCAGTTGTATTTGTACCATAAAATATCCAGAAACATAAAAAAAAGAATCGGTTCAGTTATTAGTATATAACATTTGTATTAACAGGCACAGCTGCGGTTCTGCCTACTAGAAACATCTTGTGAACAAGAAGATTACTTCCCACCTAATGTTAATGTTAAAGTAAACAATAAGATGTGTCCACTGCCCGTAAGTATATTGCTTACCCTATCATTGTAACTCCTTAAAGTAGACATATACAAGATAAAGACAGGCTTAAAATTACTTTGTCCAAATATAAGCTAAAACATAATATGTACTTGCAAGTCTGTTCTCTCTGGTTGTAGAAGTAATTTTCCGCTTTATAACATTAGTATCTATCAACAGAACCCAATGCCCACAAACAAACCAACGCCAGAGCCGAAGCGGCCGCCGCGACCCGTCAACATCTCATCGCTGGTAAAGCTGTCCCCGACGGTCGCGAACACGGTGCAAGTGACGTGGGCGTCGGACTTCACGCGCGCGTACGTGCTCAGCGTGTTCATGGTGCGCAAGCTGACGTCCGCGGAGCTGCTGCAGCGGCTCAAGAACAAGGGAACTAAGAACCCTGACTATACGAGATCGCTCAGTGAGTAAAGAGTACACGCACACGCACACGCACACACACACACACAAACATGCACACACACATTCATATACACATTGGTACACGCACACACGCACGCACGCACACACGTACAAATATGAACACAGAATCAAAAATTTGCATATATATTCTATTCTACATATTGGTGATTTCCGTCATATAAAAGTAATACAATAAATTTAATGATTTAATTTTTTTGTCACAGTCAAAGAAAAATTATCAGAGGATTATGACAGTGAAATAGCGACAACGTCTCTGCGAGTGTCCCTCATGTGTCCGCTGGGCAAGATGCGTATGTCGTGTCCGTGCCGACCCGCCAACTGCCCGCATCTACAGTGCTTCGACGCCTCGCTCTTCCTCCAAATGAATGAAAGGAAACCCACCTGGATGTGTCCTGTATGCGATCGGCCGGCTCCCTATGACTCTTTGGTTGTTGATGGGTATGTTCTATAAACTTATATTAGTTTCCTGTAAAAATAAAGTTTTCATCGGACTTACTCCCAATATTATAAAGAGGTACATCAAAAAATAATTTGAAGCAAATTTATATTGTACTTGCTGTATATAGAATAATTTTGCAGCTACTTCCAAGAGGTGTTGACGTCGGCGCGTCTCGCGAGCGACTGCAACGAGATCCAGCTGCATGCGGACGGCAACTGGTCTGCGCACGCGCCGCCGCCGCGCGTCCCGCAGGCGGCGCCGGCGGCCGAGCCCGTCACACTCATACCGGACGACCTGGGTAAGTACAGAGTTCACACGTGTGCTCGCCGCGAGGGTTCTCGGCCGACTGACATTTGTTCTTTTTTTAGGGCTTTTAGACTTAAAGCTATATCAGCCCTATCGTCAAAAAGATTGAATATATTAAAAAGAATAAACTTACTTACATATATGTATTAAAAATTTCAACAAAAACATTGCCTGGCTGGCAAAAATGGTCAATGAAATCCATCTGGGCAACTAGGTGAATACTTAATCTCTTTCACACCTTAATGTCTAATATACATTTTAATCTGCTGTTCTTCCTCCTTTATTGATAAGTCAAAAAATAGCTGTTTCGTGTCACGTGTGACGTGACGTCACTGTAAAGACGTTAGGTACTAATAGAATAAATAATAGGTACATAAATGAGGTAATAAAATATCCTCACAGTAAACTCTAGAGTCTATTGCTTGTATGAAGGATATAAAATCATTAAAAATATTAAATTCTCACACTTTCATTCTTCATATTAGAAGATACTATCATCGTTTTAAATTAATTAAATCAATTTTTCAACAGAAGTTATACCCCTGGACAGTAACGGCGGTGCAAAGAAAGCGGCCGTCGGCGAGAACAGAACGCCTAAATCCACAGAAGTGCTCGTAGATCTCACATCGGACTCTGAAGACGAGTTGCCATTGAAAAGAAAAACGCCCGCACCAAAAACATCACCCCCCGTACTAGAAACGCCTAAAGAAGAAAATTTCTCGTCCAGTGGTAAGATATGAAATTGTTTTTATTAGTTGTTAGGTCTCACGCTAAGCAGAGCTTGAGTAATGGTAATTGATAATGGATAAACTACATAGACTTACCATGAATCTTCTGAAAACAAAGGCTATGACAAATGGAAATACAACCAACATTATTACTATAGACAATAATGAAATCGAATATGTTAAAGAATATGTATATCTAGGGCAACTTATTACTCCACATGACTCGACAAAGAATGAAATACATAAAAGATTGTGTAACGCGTGGCGTAGATTCTGGTCTTTTAAAGAAATACTTAAAAATTCAAAAATAAGTATGAATATAAAACGAAAACTTTTTAATACTTGCATACTACCTGTATTGACATATGGCTGTGAAACATGGGCACTCACGAAAGCTCATATAAACAAACTGGAAGTTGGGCAGAGAGCTATGGAAAGGAGCATGATTGGTAAGAAAAGGACAGACAGAATACGAAGCGAAGATTTGAGGAGAAAGACAGGGTTAACTGATATCGCATATAAAATTAAAAAACTAAAATTGAAATGGGCTGGACAAGTGATGAGAGGGCCAGATAAATGGACCAAAGCCATTTCATTGTGGTACCCTAGAGGACTTATAAGAAAGAAAGGAAGACCACGGAGAAGATGGGAAGACGATTTTATACGAATAGCTGGCAAAACATGGCCCAGAGTGGCACGCCAAGAGGGAGAGTGGAGGTACTTGGGGGAGGCCTTTGCCAAGAGGCACACAGGAGAAGAATGACCGCGCTACCGTAGATTAGATGTATAAAGTTTTAATAATGTAATGTTTCTTTCCTGAATAAATGGCTTGAAATGAATTAATATATACGTATTGTTTGTGAGGACTTATTTTCTTTTTCACAAAAACATTTTAAGATTTCCTGAAGTTTCGTCTGCAGACTATGGATAACCACATAGATTATTTTTTATCTAATATTTACATTTTTTAATCACAAGAACAGAATGTATGCAGGTAAAGCAGCAGGATGGGGCCTGTATTAAAGTAATTTTAACTAGCTGTATTACAGTGTAGATTCAGTTCTTTGCCATAAAATGTTTTCCATGTTTTATATTTTACTCTGTTGTAGCATTTGCATAAAAATAAAAATTACAAATGCATCAACTTATTAAATACCTGATTTAGTGTAGTAGATGGTGCTTTGCCAAACACTTGTTCAATTAAACTTTTAACAGCAGGAATTCTCGTTGAACCTCCAACAATTTCAACAGAGCTGATGTCTTCGGGTCTCAGTTCTGTAAGAATTATAAAATTTAGCATATTGGCACATATACTAATAATTATTATAAAATTCGAAGTTATACGCACTTGCATTGTGGAGAATATTCCGTAAAGTTCTTTCAACACGGTTGAATGTATCAGAAGATAATTGTTCCATCTGTGAGCGTTGCATGTCGCCTGACACATCACGCTCCTCTATAAAACATTCAATGTTGAGGGGTAATCGCGTGCTATTTGCTGACATCTGTTTTTTTAATTTCTCTACTTCTTGCAATAGACGCAAATAAGCCCTTAAAAATAAATAAAAAATATTGTACATGTCTGATAGAGATTATGAATATCACTGTATGTATTAATCCAAAAATTTTCAACAAAAAATCTTAATAAACCATAATACTTTTTCAATATATTATTTATTTGATAAGTTTAAAAAATGCTATTTACCTCTGATTTTTCCGAGGATCCAACTTGTACCTAGACATGAAGTCTTGGCAAAAATATTCAGCAAGAGCCACATCAATATCCCGACCACCACAGCTGGGATCCGATGATGTAGCAAGTATACGCAATTTGCCTTTGTTAAATGCACAAGCTGCCACCTGCATAAAAAAATATTTTTGTTGCATTATGTATGTGAAAAAAAATGTAATGAATAAAATAATTTTCAACAAAAAAAACCAACTTCAAACTAAAAGGCAAAAAATTAATTTGCTTTGCACAAAGCAATACATATTTTCATTTAGTATATAGAAATTATTTAATAGTTTTTTCATAATTTTGTAGTCGGCAAGTAAATTCTACAACAACAAACAGATATTGTTTTACTTGGCAAGCAAAAGGCCAAGGACGTTTATTAACTTTTATTATAATAAAATAAAAAAAAATTGTTTTTATTGTAACTAGTCTAATAGAATAATTAACTTGCAAATTTTTCTTTTCAATAAGTCTTATATGTTGTACTGTAATTTTAAAGGCACTATGATTCTCAATAAAATGAAACTATTACATATGTTAATATTGACCTGTAAAGAACTGTGTCCAAAATCAACAAATACAACATTTCTAGACTTTTCTTCTGGTGCAGGTAAATCTTGTTTATAGATGCCATAGGCTAATGCAGTGGCTGTTGTTTCATTCATAAGGCGTAATACATTAAGTCCTGAAATACATAAATGTTATAAATATAGTATCTGAAGACAATAAATAAAAAGTAATTAGTGCTTAAAAATTCTTCATCAGAAACTGTACTTGCTTATAGAAGGACAATTTTGTCAAGGTTAAATGGCTTTGGTTTAAATAGTGTATACTATTGTTCTATAAACATAGACAAGGTTTCCACAAAAAAATTAAGATAACAAAAAATTAGGACATGTGGTTCTTATAAGAATTCATAAATCATCAATAACTATTCCTGTAAAAATGTTATAAAAGTTATAAGTAAATTGTTACAATTTCATTAAGCATAGATAGCTATGATCGAATACTACTTAGGTCAAGGTTAATCCATTGTAAGTAGTAAGTACATACAAGGGCAACTACTCACATTTATTTCTACATACAGAAATTCAATAAGGTTAAATGTATAAAAATTTATCAGAGTAAGTTTTCTTATTTTTCATGTAAATACCTGCAATAGCAGCTGCATCAAGAAGAGCATTTCTCTCTGCATTTGTAAAATAACTAGGTACAGATATAACACAGTCGTTAATTGGAGTTTGTAAGGCAATTGCAGCAGACTCTTTCAATTTCGTAAATAGCATAGCAGTGATCTAAAAAATACAAATGTTTTTTAATCAATAAACATGTATAATCAGTGTAATTAAACATAATTCTGGATAAGAAGATATTATTATAAATAAATAAACATCAAATAAAAGTAATAATGGTAACATATTCAGACCTGTTCAGGACTAAAGATATTTTCCTCTCCTAGATAATTAACTCTTATTCCGATTCCACCATCTGCCCGTGGCTCCACTTTAAATGGAAATTGTTTTAATTCTTTTTGAACATGAGGATCTGAGAATTTTCTGCCTAAAAGTCTCTTACAGCCAAACACAGTATTTTTCATATTTGTGACCATTTGATTTTTTGCAGCTACACCTAATATACGGTTCTTTGGTGAAAAAGCCACACATGATCTGTAAAGAATAGATTACATGTATGTAATTGTGTGTAATTTGAATTTAAATGTAATAAATTTTAATCTCTTCCTTGAAATGATGAACTTAGAAATTGTTAAGCCAATAAAATAAATTTAACTATGAATTGCTCTCATCGTTTCAATAGAATAAGTATACAATTTTAGGGTTACTTTTAGTCATCTTCACTGTGATAACATTTATAGAGGTTAATTTCATATTATGGTAAATTTACTTACGGGGTTCCTCGAAGGCTGTAATCATTGGCAATTGTCTCAATGCCACCTGCCTTAGCCACGGCAATATAACAAGATTCATTACCAAAATCAATACCTATAACTGACATCGCAGCCATTTTTTGCAAATAAATATAGGATTTCAAGAAGAATTTTCACAGAACAACTATAGTATTAGATTTCGCAAAACACGTTGCTTTCGCCTGACAATTAGTCACTTGATCGGATGATCCGTGATCGTAGGAACGCCGGCTTCGCAACACAGAACACCACAGTATAGAGCAGAAATGATTATTTGCTAGATTTCGTATTCGACTGTCTCTGTAGGCAGTAGGTACCCGAAATTTCTAGAACTACAGATAAAATAAACAGTCAGTCAGGGTCAGTGTTGCCACCTTGGATTTTTTTAAAGCGCTAGATCATGGGCAATATATAACCAGATTTACGAAATGTAGATTAAAAAAAACACCAAATTCCGCTAAATTATTGATAAAGAAACACAAATTTAAATTTAGTAAGAACTGTAAGAGTATGTAGTTGTCAGCATTAATGAAACAATGTTTGTACGTATTTTTAAACTTTTTTAAACAATACCAAGTTGTTTTCTCGTACTGGGTATCTGTTGATTCATAAATGATGAGACTGTACTTTTGCTGTCCAATGTCTTTTAACAGCTCTTCAACGAAGTGTGGTGCCAAGACATTTTTAATAATTTCAGTACACTTAGTACGATGTATTCTTAAGTCATCCGTTGCTTTGGAATCGGGAAACTGATTTTACTAAATCTGATGAATGATCAATACAGGAAACTGAACTGTGTTCTGCAATATAAAGAGCGAGCATTGCTTCGACTTTCCGAGAATTTGAATTTGAAACTTTTTCAGCGGGTGTGAATGTTATTGTTTGATTGCCTGATCAGTGTGTCTTTTTAAGTCTACTACTTTAGCTCGAAGTTCTGTTTTACATGACGAGCAAAATGCCTTCGTATCATCTCCAGGTAAAGGTTTGAGCCAAGTTTGGAATTCCCTTAGTGATTCCCACTCTTTTCTGTACTTTTGGGCATAATTTTTCTTTTTAAGTAGAAATTCCATTATAAAATAATGTTAATAGCACACACACACAGTTTCAACCACGAGCTTAACAGTTTTCAGTACAGCACGACACAAACCAAATTTTGGACATACAATGACTAAAATGAAAATATTAACTTATGAGCGTGTCTAGAGATTCCCCGATCATAAAGTATGCATAGACAATTATGAAAACCCGAAACGTTAGGGTATTCCCCTTTCAACAAAGTGTTACCGGATTCAATCTTGAAAAACCGCTAAATACCACTGAAAAAAAAAGAAAACGCTATATTTGGGAATAAAACTTATTTTAACTAAATAAAACTCAAAATCATTTAAAAAGAATTTACATCAATTTAAAGATTTTAACATATCCAAACACGAGACTAATATGAACCGAATTTATATAAAACAACTAATATTAACAATACACAACACGACACTAATATTAACTGAATCTATACAAAACAAACTATCGACAAAATATCAGACCAACGGACAGAGTTATTGCCTGGATGGATCGCCGCAGAAAGAGAGCCTACGTTTGTGGGGCCCGCCTTTTATATCCTAGCGCGCCACGTGTATCGACTGTTTGCTACGGGACTTCCCCTTCTAGTCTTCTTTCGGGCAACGTGACCTGGACGCTTTGATCTTAGCGCCACGGGACTTCCCCTTGGCTACGGGACTTCCCCTATTGCAACCGTTGTCTATGGGACTTCCCCTTTCTCCTATACTACTATAATAAAGCCTCAAAAACTTGTCTTACTAGATTTAATGCTTTCGGGAAGTCCTCAATTGAGGAAGATATCTTAGTACCGCAGCTTATGTTGCTGATATGATGGTGTTATTATTCTATGATTGAGTATCCCTCTAAATAGATACGAATGTAACTGTGTTATGTTACACTTGGAAACTCATTCATATTCTCGAGTTCGAGAAAATGGCTTTATAAAGTGCAAATAGACAATGAAATTTCGTAAACCATAAATTATTTCCACTATTTAGTCACTTTATAAATATTGAAAAAACATTTGTTCTAGTTTTAATAATTTCGTCAACAAGTGCTATTTGTAGTACAATTTTAAATTGAGTAAGTAATTGAAATTGGTAAAAAAACACACTTTAATAGATATTCATTATATATTATACTCATAATATATCCCATTTTAATACAATATTTTATAATTAAATTTACAAATTAATATTTCACTAGGTTGTAAGAGATGCCCACGGTGGAGACATTGGTGCTGGATTTTGGAGATATGACATTACAACTGCAGATATGGATAACATGAAGGAACTGATTATCTGGAAAAATATAAAAAAACTCTTAAATTTCTAATTCACAGCAAACAAATGAATTCTGTGGCATGCATAAAAGCTATGAACATTTTTTTTAAATTTTGCATTTAATAGTGTGACTTCATGTTTGTAAACTTCATTTTCATAATAATTTTAGTCGCTCCAGACATTCCTTTTAACTAATCAAGAAAGTAAAAACAATATTCATCATATTACATAAATACATATAAAAAAAATGTGGCTTAATTTTACCTGTTTGGTATCATCTGACACTCTGGAGTTTGCAAAACTGATGCTGGAGCAAAATACAGCAGTCCATGCACACCATTTTAATCTCATCATAAGACCACACATTGAAAATACCATTCCTGAAAGGCATAAAATACAAATTATATGATATACTTACTATATGTAGTATTTATGTATACTTATAATTATTATATTATTTCTACTTTATAATATGTTACTATATGTATCCAAAATGAATAATAATATATGAGACTTCCATTGTAATTAATTTATTTATATACAGATGTGTGTTGATGACACACATTTGCATAAATAAATCGTAACTATTACTAAATAATAAATTGAATAGTACAATAGCAGTACATTTTTGGTATGCAGACTCACAAGACTTTTAAAGTCAATTTTAAATTTCTTTTAAATGTTTAAAATTTATAGACAAAATCAATTCATTTTTAAGGCAAGATTAAATGTTATACTTAATCGTTAAAAATAATGTTATACCAAGTATGTTCATATAATCGGTTGTAAGATCCTCAGCTGGTGCAGAGGTAGGTGGAGGGGGCTTGTAGCGCCTTTCACGGTCAGCACGTCTTGGATCAGCTGTTAACTGCATCTGAAAATTCATTAACATTGAATTTTTAAATAAGGAAAAATTAAAAGGTTTAAAACAATACTTTAGATAAGATTAAAAGTGGTGTTTAATTATGAGTCGTATAACAAATAAAAATTAATATTAAACAAAATTTGGGTGTAAGACTTGCATGACCTTACGTTGAAAATCTCCTGATTCCATGATTAAGGTAATGTTTATTTAAATTGGGTCAAGGATCGTATGTAAATAAGTTTAAATTATATAGTTTAATCGAATTAGTAAATAGTAGGTAACGTTATGGTGAATAAATAATTGTTATTCTACCAACCTTTGGCGCTTTTATTAGTGGTCCACAAATTATTGCGGCTGTAAATTATCACTGTAAAATAAATAAGATTATCAGTGGCTGTCTAGAGATGTTTAGACGCTTGTTAAATAATTATGTAGAAAACTGTATAACCTTACTAAAATACCTTTATCGCTATATATTTTATTTAGGAGCTTTAATTTATGATTCTTTGAAACTATTATATTACTATTTATAAATTTTACTGAGTGACAAGTGTACCGCGTATCTAGATTTGTATAAATTATTAATTTTTGAGATGTTCTGTCAGCTGACGTTGACAAATGTGTCTCTATGGTTCTATAATCTATTGCAACTTTTTTACAAATGAACGATCATCTTCAAATATGATTTCCATTACAGAGCAAAGACATTTCGATGAATGTGAAATTTAAAGAAAAACATTAATTTTTTTAATTTTCTGTAATTGCACGCATCAAGCGAATGCTTAACTTATTGATTTTGAGAGGGCTCGATTGTGCGAAGCGATACTGTACCTAATTGAAACATTCAATGTTAATCATTATGCCGCATAACGCGTTCTAGTGTTACGATCTGAAAACTAGGTTTATTTGATAGACTACAGTGAGCATGCACAAACTTTGCCTAAGATTTATGATTATTTAAAAATATGTATAGTACGCGTCAAAATGTTTTTATTGGAAATTTAAGTAATATAGCAGTTGAAATGAAAAGATAAAATGAAAATTATAATGGAATTAATTAGTGTAATATACTACTTACTATTTTTTTAATAAAATTAACGATTGGAACATACATATTATTACTCGTATAATTACTCAATAACTCAACAATATAATCTGTTGTTAAAATTTTTGTAGATACAAGACAACTCATTTAAAATTGTTATACCGTTATTATTTCCATAGCTGAAAATAAATAAAAATAAAGCATTCTTCTTTCAAAAAATGTTCTAAATATAATATGTACCCATCTTTAACCAATAATCATAATATACGCATTGTTTTTTGCTAAGTATTTTACTATTTTAATGTTTTGTTAAGTTTTGTCAATTATTTTTTTTTTACTTAAAGTAACTAATAATGCACTTCCGCTGCAGTAGGTATAAACTAGATGATAATAGATTATTTGTATTGAAATATATTTTGTTCTTTGTCGGTTATCTTCACGCCGGATTCCTGGTAAGTAGGTAAGTAATAAAAAATTAAGGTAATAAAAGACGACATCGCTTAGACTTTTGTTAAATTATGAAGGGTAGGTAGGTATATAGCAAAATGTTTTATATTTGTACCAGTCTTACATTTAGGGCTATTTACTGAAACGGTAATTTATTTACGTATATATAGGTACTTAAGTGAGTTTTCATAGATACCTATATTATAACATATAAGACTATGAAATATATAAATATCTGTGTTTGTCGGTTTCAGCTTGGAACAACAATGAAGTTAAAGTGACCTAAAGGTTAGATTCGAATAAAACAATAAACAAAGAATCGTATTTTAAAAACGGTCTACGTTAGGTAAGTAGAGGGATGTGTGATTAAAGCTTAAATTGATGCTAAGAACTAGAAGGCCTGAAGGAATTCGAATCTCTACATTATTCTGTTTGTCTGTCGCCAAGTCGAGCAAAAAAGGCGGCACGGCCGTACCATCCTTTTTTCGAAGCAATTCAGGCCATTTTCGACCGCCTGTAACTTCGTTGTGGATAAAACTAGAAGGCTGAATTTTCATTAGCTATGCAGGCATTGTAAAGACAAGGTATATTTCAAATTTCATTCAATTTGAACCAGTAGTTTAAGAATTATAACGGGTCAAAGTTTCTTAATTTTGTCACTCACTGACTGACTGACTGACTGACTCACCGATCATCAAAATTCTAAGGCACACATAATTCCAGACAGCAAGCAGCTTTTAATTTGTGCTCATTGCCAAGTCACTATAATTATAATAAAGAATATTGGTACAATTACTAAATGTTGATTTATATATAACAACAAAATAATTTGAATAGGACTTTGCTTCTATGAGATATCAAAACTTTTTACGATGGAAAGACTGCATCAAGAGACTTGGCATTTTTTTACAT
The DNA here is from genome assembly GCA_018238005.1 of Eurema mandarina. Classification (NCBI taxonomy): domain Eukaryota; kingdom Metazoa; phylum Arthropoda; class Insecta; order Lepidoptera; family Pieridae; genus Eurema; species Eurema mandarina. The sequence goes on along the minus strand of DWAJ01001183.1, from coordinate 1,914 downwards.
TTAATGTTTTTCGTGGGATTCGTTTTTCTAGCCCATAAATGGATGAATATGAACTTTTAATTTTTACTCTGTAACTATTGGACCATCAATAGTCAGCTAGGTAATCATTAGGTTTCTACCTAATAAATATTTTATAGTGAAGTCTGCAAGTTCTGCGAGTTACAGTATCAATCAATCAACCTATAGGTACAAAGGTAGATAAATACCTTCAAATATACCCCACACTCCTACATTTGAATATATTTTCGAAACCAATTTCCACGAAACTTTAAAATAATGCAAAATATCTCAATTAGGTTCTGTGAAAAATATTTGGAGGCTTCAATGGTTCGTTACCATTGGTCGGTTAATACACGCCCCTCGCCGCAGGCTTGCACGCAATGCCTCGCCCGCATTTACATGTGAAATCTAAAATAACATAACTGGAAACTTATGTAAATTTTTTATGTGTATTAATTACGACTTGCACGCTGATGTTGTTCTTTTATGTGTTTATAAGTGAGGTTTTTCTTTATGTAGGTATACGTTTACTTACCTTAAGAAATAGGTACATACGTAAATTTATAAAAAGCACGCTTAAATATTGTATTTGTACCTACATATCTTAAAATCTAAACCGTAAGTAAGTAAAACGTCATTTTTACAAAGCAAAGTCAATAGGAATTAAACCACTCACCAAACATATAAATACAATATATTAGATATGTTGCGATAATATTTTTGAAAAAAAAAACTTAATACCTAATCTCGCAGAAAACCAGCGTCAAGTACTGATATCGTGTTTGAGATAAAATTTTAATTTTTTTTTTCTTATCGTTAAAATAAGTGAATCTAATGAAGAAATTCGATATCTTTTTAATTAAAAAAAAAAATAATTTTTAAAAAAGGTAAAAGTGCATCACAGGCCGCGATAAAATATTTGATGTTTATGTATGTAATGGACATGCACCTAATGTAGGTACCTAGTATCTGTGCGAGTAACACAAATTTGGTTTAAGCGTTTTCATTCCATCATCAAATTTTAATATTAAAGTTGCACCTGTTACGGAAAGAACTGATGCCGTTCTCTTAAAAATGGAGCAAGTTCAGCATATCTATCACACTAGGAATTTACCACAAAATGATTTTAGCGCATTCGAAAGAAGGTGGTACACAAATAAGCTCGATATTTGGATGCCTCTTAATCTTAATAAGAGAATGCTGTGGGTATGGTGGAATTGGGAGGGAATTATTCTTTGTGAACTTATACTGCTAGACAGAACTATCGACTCTAAACTGAATTACAAGAAACTGATGAGATTAAAGAAATAAATCCAAAGGAACCGGCAGGAATTAATCAACAGAAGGGGTGTGATCTTTTACCATGAAATAGTTTAATCTCACACATCTTTTACTATTCTGTACAAATTAGATGAGTTTGGATGGGAGTTGTTATTGCATCCCCTTTATAGTCCTGACCTGTTGTACCTTCAGATTTTCACTTGTTTCGGTCAGTTCAGGCAGGTTCACATATCAATAGGACTGCCAAAACCACTTGTATACAGGGTTACTGGGTAAGTCAACCTAGATCCTTTACTAGGTTGTAGTTTTCATTATTTCTGACTAATTTGACTATGAAATACTATATCCCAAACATAACCGTTATCAAGTTATTGGACTTTTAAAGGCTTTTAATAAAAATGACGATTTTTTGTCTACTGTCCCACTTTTTTTACGTTTTTAAGCCCTAATTTTTGCTTCTTTTGCAGTATTTGTATACTAGGTAAGGGGCTTTATTATTTTCATTTATAATTTACGTGCAATCAAACCGACAGGCTCGCAGAATATGGTCGAAAGTAAAAAAATAAGAATAAATTCTACGTAATTAATTTTTTCTTTGCTTAATATTTAAAAAATAATGTATGTGGCTTATCC
>DWAJ01001182.1:0-24352 GCA_018238005.1 Eurema mandarina | reverse complement strand
AATGCCTTTTCACTGCGAAAAAAAAAAAATTACACACTACACCCACTCATTTTTTTTTATATATATAATAGGGGGCAAACGAACTGGCGCGTCACCTGATGGAAAGTGATCAGCGCCGCCCATGAGCACTCGTGATGTCACGAGTGTGTTGCCGGCCTTATAACTCATTTATTTTTGTTGAAGTGGTTTGTGTAATATCACTAATAAAATAATAGATAGGAATATTCACTTTAGTTTTTTATTGTAGAAACGCATTATATCGGTTGCAAAGACAACGACACGAGGGAAGAGAACAAGGCGGGAATCTTCCCATTAATAAACCTAGATGGCGCCACTGAGCGCTAATTATAGATTATATAATTTACCTTATTACAACAATTTCATTTATTTACTAGCTGTTGCCCGCGACTGTGCCCGCGTGGAGTTACATACAAACTTTCATCCCCTATTTTATCCCCTTGAGAGTAGAATTGATCAGAATCCTGTCTTACTAAAATATCCTACGTTATAACATCTACCTGCATGGCAAATTTCAGCCCGATTAGTCCAGTGGTTTGGGCTGTACGTTAATAGATCACTATGTCAGTCAGTCACCTTTGAATTATATATATTTAGATATATAGAAAAATAAATTAAGCATACTTATACGCATAGCTTTTAAGAAAGGAAGGAAATTATGTAGTCATCAAGTTGAAAGTAAATGGTAAAGCGTAGTTAAACTTGTATTTGAATTTTTAAAAGAACTACTTTTATGGGTGGTAAAAATTTTACTATTTCTATTTTTATATTTGGTAATTCCATTTAAAATTAAAACAGTCGTTGTTTATCCTCACGTTTTATAAATACATATAAACAGTAAAAAGGCGATGTGTACTATTTCTCTAATATAAAATGCTGTTCTATTAAGAAATAAGAATACAATGTGTAAGTTATAATGTTTATTATACATGCTCTATTCTATTTCATTTGAATTAAATATGAATCCATTTCTTATATTTTATAAAAAAAACTAATAATAAATTGTTTTGCAGACCGTACATGTCTATGGGCTCGCTGATCGACCAGATCACGTACCCTTCTCGCGCCGAAATCGGCGACACGGCTGCCGAAGCTCGCGCGGCGCATATCCTACGTGTGGTGAGGCTGGACGCCTGCGCAGCCAGACATGGAGGTCTACGAGCTGTCTGTGATTGGAGAGCCACGCTATCTGGGGGAGAGAAGCAGCGCGTGGCGTGCGCGCGCATGTTCTACCATAGGTGAGTGCGACTAAATAGGCCACGCCCACTTTACATACGCGCGTGACAGACGTAACGCGTCACGCAATAAAATGTAACTAAAGCTAGAGAGGATACTCAAAGAAGTGAAACACTTGGCGAGGTCTATCAAATGTCGACCTATCTCCATAAAGAGTCACACAAAATGTCATATGTACTATATTACGGCATGACAGACATCGCGTCACGCAATACCATGTAACGCTGAAAACTATTTTTATTATCATAACTTCTACTGACAACTTGAAAAAATAGTCTATGATAAAAAGTGTATAATTTGAAATTATTCCACTCGCAGTCCGCAAACATATATGGCAACATATATGGGCTTTGTTTTTTTATTGTAACAGTGCTTTTAAGAGAATGATAAGACGACACTAAAAAGTTTTTTTTATATCGCAGGCCGGTGTACGCGTTACTGGACGAATGCACGAGCGCAGTCTCTATGGAGACAGAGGTAGTAATGTACGAAGAGGCTATCAAGGAGGGCATCACTCTGCTCTCCATCACACATAGACCTAGCGTGTGGTAAGGAAATTATTATTTATTATATTAATTTATTTATATAAGCAAAATATGTATACATAATTTATATAAAACGAATGAGCCACTTCTTAATGCAAGTGAATTATTTATGAATTATACATTCATTATATGTGCTTATTTAAATAGCTATAACGAATTTAAAATTATTTTGTTTCTTCTATACGCCTCCACCAAAAACTAGAATAAATATTAAGTGTGAAAAAAGATATTAATTCAGGTTTGCGCGAGCGAAATTTTAGTACACATCTATTACATTACTTTAAAATTGTTTGCCTTTTTTCAGGAAATACCACACCCACGTGCTAGAATTCGACGGCGCCGGAAGCTGGTCGTTCCGGCCCTTGGAAAAAGACGCGCCTGCCATCACACCTTTGGCGCCATTAGCTATAGAGAACACCAAAAAGAGTACAGATAATGAAACCGCAGAAGCGCCGAGCGAATGATAGCGTAAAAGTTATTACACCGCCATCTAGCGGCGGTGCGCGGAAGTATGGTGGGAAGTTGAAGTTAAGTGTGGAATAGCGCCATCTATGAATAGTTCCGAAGACTATAGGCGTGATTTATGAAAATTGCATCTTTAATGTTGCACTAAATACCATCATAAGAAATAGAAACATGATATGTCTTTCATTCTATATAAGATTGTACGTATAACGCTAAAAAGCTCGGTCTAGGCCAAATGTGCTATGAATAAAAATTTTACGTAATAAAAATGTGTATGAACATGTATGAATGGAACTTTCGGCGTAAACGAGTTACCTGACAATGAATATTGAAGAAATGTGATAGTGATTTTGTGATTTAGTTTAATTTTAAGTATCGGTTATAATGTCCAAAACACTTGTAATACTTAATGATAAGGTTTAGTATACGTATCCATTGCACTAGAGAAAAGTATGAAGAATTTTATTGTTGTTATCATTTGGAAGAATATTCAACTGAATTATAGTAATACGCAGAGGACATTTTAAATTACCAACACATTTTATGTGATATAAAATGAGTAGCTACTATTTGATTTTCTAAATGCAGATTTTTATTCAATCTTTTGTTAAAGTTTCGTAAATCCATTTAACTGATATGGAATTAATGCAAGAGAAACCAGTGCTTTTATTTAATTGTATATTTTTCGAAGTAATATTGTGTCGTAGCAATGAATGAATTTTTTAAGTTATAAGTATTATTGCAAAATTGAGAGTAACACATTGTACGAGATTTATAAAAATGGCTGTTTTTTTTTAATTTTTATTTTTGAATCATTTAATTTTAGAGATTTTTATACAATCGTCGTAAATTGCGACTATTATTTTTTTTATTTATTTCATTGGTATCCATCTAAGTATAAATATTTTTGTAAAGAAAATCATAAGATATTTTGTATTTTAGCATACAGTGATGTCAAAGAAAATAATTAAATGGGGTTTTTTATCAAATTAGTGTTTTATATTATTCTCCTCCTCCTGCACAAGCTTCTTAAGTTATTCGTCCAGAATTATAACTTCAGAATGCGAGATTATCGATCCTTTCGTTTCTTATGATTAAAAACACAGTACAATGTAAACTTATTTTCATTATCTGAGGGCACGGTAGTGCCCCCGCCAAGTCGAGCAAAAAGCAGCACGGCCGCACCATCTTTTTCTCGAAGCAATTCAGGCCATTTTCGAACCCCTGTAACTTCGTTGTGGATAAAACTAGTAATCTCTAAATTTTCAATAACCATGCAAGCATTGTAAATACACGGTATATTTCAAATTTCATTCAATTTGACCAGTAGTTTAAGCATTACAACGGGTAAAATTATGTATTTTGACGAGCGCGTCAGATTTTCTAAGGGAGTGTTAAGTGCACCAAAAAAAAGCTCTCCTCTATTAATCTGACGATTTCGACGTGACGCAAACTCACAGTCATTCTCTTACTTTGCAAAAAATCGCCATTTTGACATACTAAAGCGCATCAGATTAAGATATATATCATTCCATCATTATGTTCTAAACGTACTGTATCATAAAATGACGATTATCTAGAGGGATTCGCTTAATCTGACAAAAAAAAGGTTCACCCTAAAGCTAATTCCAATACTGGGCGCTTCAAATTGTAAGTTTATGACATATGACATATTTTTGAGCTCAAAATATAATGTGTGTGATATTTTGACCTTGCTGAGTGCAAAAAATAATAATTCTATGCATTTGAGATCTCCCAGCTCAAGTCTGATGGAAGTTTCATAGAACACTATTTGTGGAATTTTCAAACCGTAATAACTTTTGTTTTTCCTACAAAAACACTTTTTCAGGTTTCTTTCCTTCACGATATCTCTCGAACGAATTAACCGATTTTGACCAGCTTAGTGGCGATCGACGTGGCTTTTTAAGCTTAAGAGCAGATTTGTTTTTGAAGTTGATCGATAAAGCCCTTTAAGTTATTCCAAAAAACCACTTTCAAAAAAGAAAATCTTATTATTTTTTTAGATTTTTCAAAAAATTAGAGTAGGGACGGATTGAGAGAGTAATAGATAGAGAAAGAGTGAGAGAGGAATAAAAACTCAGACAATGAAATATAGGCATCACGCAGCTGCACGCATTTAACTTTATCGACGATTTTTTTTATTTCGGCTTGCGGAAATCGTCAGATTATATGTTTTATCGTTATTCTGAGATTATTTACTACAAAATAAAAAAAAATTAGCCACGCTCGAGAATGTCGAGATGACGTTTTTTTTACAACTTTGCTGCTCTCTCCTGTCTTTACGTCACTCTCAAATTGTCAGATTAGTGGAATATGCTCTTTTTAGGGTATGATTAACTCACCCTACCTTAATCTGACGCGTCTCTCTAAGTCCCGAAATCTCCTCTTGGGCTCCACTACCATTATAGAGAATAAAAATAAACAAATTGATTGGTACGTCACTTTCATTAAATGCAAACAAAATATATATATTAATTGCAACTTACTTTTATTTGTAGGTGTATTCTGTAGACTAAAAACACTACATAATATATTTTATTTTTAATAAAAAAAATGTGCAATTTGTTGAACTAACATGGTACGCTTATATGTATTTAAACGAGAATAGACACGGAATTATTTTTAATATTCAGTTTGTAATGGTTGAGCTGGTCTCCATTCAGTGTGAACCTTGAATTGTAAAGGATTTTAGTTAAGTTGCCGTTTTTGTGTGCATTATTAAAAAGTATGAAGTACATCATTCAATATGATTACTATTGTTTAGACCGAATTATTTTATTATTCTAAGAAATCTTTACTTTCTCGGCACTTCCATCTCAAGTTTATTGCTTTATTAAATACTACTTCTGCTCAAGAAGTACATCACTATTTACAAATACTAGGCTTTTCTAGGTTTTACAGAAGAATGTTCATCTACATTTAGTGAAGAACATTCTTCTTCCCGTATGCTATCCCCAATTCCAGTAAGAAAATTTTTTGTCGTTAGGTTTCAAAATAGCGCGAATATTTGTATCAGCGTTCTGTAGTTCTTTTCGTTTTTCCCGCTCAATTTGAATAAGTTCCAAGCCGCGTTTAGCCGCGCAATGGTACCGTTGGCTGAGTGAAGCCTCCGAGCCTTTGATGCGAGGTATGTGGCCGGTGTAGCCCGCTATTGGAGGAAATTCTGGAGAAATCGTGTTTTCTAAAAAGTAAAAACAAATTCTTAATTGGTACGATGTGAAATACGATATGCCATATATAATTTTTTTTTATACTAACCTTTATACTTGTTGATCTCCCTAAATCTATTAAGATCACGTCTGATCTCATCTCTTGAATGAATTGTTTCCAATTTTGGCGCACTTCTTGAACGTACATAACTTTTATTTAGATCTGCTTTCCTCTTTAGTTGTCTTTGGTTTCTTGAAAAGTCTGCCATGCAGTCATCTGCCGTACGACCATATGATTTACCATATCTATAAAAAAAGTTCTTAGTTTGTATTTTAATTCATTTTTAAGTTATTTCATGATACACAATACTACTTATATTTCTACTTATTTCTATACTCTACACTCTACAGTGTAATACATATGAGGATTTGCGTTTTTATTAATTTTAAAATAATTTGTTTAGTGCTGTGTTGTACATGATAACTTTTATATCCGATTGATTTAAAATTAAACATTAGTAGTCATCTTATAAAGTATAAAATTATTACGCAAAGTTCATTCCCGGTACATATCCTGTGTATCCCGTCATATACACGGTCTGGCGGTTCCTCAGGCCGTCATAGATATCCCGTGCAGGCCTGTCTTGACGAACCATGTTATTTATCTCATAGTTATCTCCCGGTCTATACTCCAACGGCTTGCTGTAAAAAATCATAAGTATGAATATCACTTTGATGTTATAGAAAAGCAGCATGCTTAGAAATGTTTTCAACACTTTGATTTAAATTTAGTCTCTATTATGTTTGGAAATCAAGATTTTAAAATAAGAAAGATTACTTGAAAAGTCCTTTGGAACGAATTTCACGGAGAATCTGTCTAGTATTGTCGCCATAACACTTTCCATAGCGAAATTTAAGTAGAGGACAATGACCGGTATATCTGTAACAAAGCCAATGTTTGTATTACATATTAGGATATTAAGTATTTTGGGAAAATGTTCTCCAAATATTATCACGATTCTTAACAAAGGTTCATAGACTTAATTAACTTTAAATCCTCTCACGTTTCTCATACTTGATTCGAAACCTCGCCAAAGTCAAGATTAAAGTCAGACCCTAAAGGCTAAAAGGCAAAGAAACTTGAAGGCAAGTTCCTTGTTAAATAAGTCATTAGTAATTAACGTAAACTTTTTGACGTATTTCGAGTCAACTATATGTGCTCTGAATAAAATGTTTAAATTTATTGAAGAGTGTAATGTATGTTTTGATATAAAAAAGTTTTATAAGATATTGTTATTGGAAATATCACATACCTATATATAGGGTAAAGAAATAAAAAACGGTTGAGTTGGTACAATTTAATTTTACCCTATAATATTTATATCTGAATTAAATCACGTTTACATTTATCACTTGAACGGATTTGATGGAATTGATATCACGGACAATCTTCGTACGCGAAGCAATAGCCAGAAGGGAGGTGAAGGACGAAGGGAAAGTCGCAGTCGCATCGCGACCAGTCGCAAATAGCACCCATGGATACTGCGACAGGTTCGTCGCAAGTTCGCTGTGATGGCGTCGGACGGCATTCGCTATTTACTCTATGCATGTTTTCTGGACACTGCTCTACGCCTATAAAACAAAAAGAATTTTTATCATATAGTGATGTACATATTAAAGACAAAATTTTAAAACGCGAGAACGATGTCGTCACTTTCTTTATGTTTTTATAGAATGAGTAAAGTACCACACTAGTTTTACTATTTCAATGATTTAAAAACAGTGATATTAAAAACGATTTTTCCTCAAAAGTAGAATTTTAAATAAATGTGTATGTACTTACATGTTTCATTATACATAAGACATCCGGCATTACCAACTTTTCCATAATACATTGTGTCTGCTGATTTTAATAAACACAAAAACAGAAGCGGTAGCATAGTGTTATACTGTATAGTGGCAATTGAACTGTCTTCTGTGTGCAATTGTGTAAATTTTAGTTTATAAAAAGGTTTCCGCTAATTCTTTACACTTTGCGTGGAAGTAATTAATTTCATTCTTATTGTATTGGTTTAATCGTTTATTCCGAGAAAAAATAACAGGATCCCAATTTTATCAGATGTTTACCTAAGTATATGCTTTTAGATACGAAATAGGTTCCATATATTATGTATTTTTTCCTACGTATAAAGAAGCTTATTGAGTAAAAATTAACGTTATTTGTAGTCCATTTGGTAAAATTAGAACATAGTGATCTATCAAATTTCCCAACCACAATGTCGACTAACTTCTTAAATTGTTCTTATTTAAACGTAGGGGATATTTAAATAAATTTAATTTTTTTTATATATTTATACACTATACAATATACATCTCTATCTGCTATAGAAAATAGTAATCAAATTTTAATAAAAACAAATACAAAAAGGGTTTGTAACTGTAAGCAACCCTTCGCCTGGAAGGACTTATTTAATTCTTTCAAGGAACACGGAATTCTTTTAATTTCAATATAATATGTTACATAAGGAATCAGTCGAGATAGTTTAGATTTGCCGTTTTCATGCGGTAGAGAGTTCAAGTATAAGACAAATTATTAGACCAATAAAAAAATCGTATATTAAAGAAGGACTATAAGTACTCTAAATAATCTAGTAGATACTGGACTCGAGGCTAAGGTGTTCGAGGCGGACCGAGGTTTATCTATCGTTCAGTTTTAGGTTACCATAAATGGTCTTCATATTGCGTGGCAACAAGAAGTATTAACACAGAGGCGAACTAGAAGCACGTCATAAAGCGAATATCATGCGGTTTATAGTCTGACAGCTGTATGCATATTGTGTACGCATTTCCACGAAGTATAAAGGTTTAAGGCATTGTTTATGAATAAATAAAATAATATTTTCGAATAAAAAACTATTTAATTGCCGGTAGGTAATGCCGCAAACAATTTTATTTACGTCAGGAATTTTATTATAACGAAGGGTACATTCATGAAGGTAACAAAGAATAAAATGATTAGCATTTGGAAAGTATGTTCATTATTGAAATCAGGTTATGTCACATCTTCCATATCATCTTTCTTTATTTTTACGCGCTTTGACATACGAAGTTTTCTTCCCCGTTTGCTTTCGTGGGCTTCTTTTAATTTCCTTTGTAGTCTTTCTGGAATATCAAGGCACTCCTCACTGGTTACGCAAAACCCTGATCTTTCGTCAAATAATAAGTCACCGTTGCAATCACACCGTGACCATCCACACGTATAACCTTCGAATTTGAAAAAGGTTGTAAATACACAAATTTATGTAGTAAATAAATTTAAGTACTAGAACATAGCCAATAGACGTATTATTGTCCTACCATATTATGTAAAAAAGAAGTGATAAGTAAACTAAAATATGCTATCATTATCATTTATTCATCATCATTAGTGATTTTCACAAAACCAATTCAATCAACCAAATATATTACTGTTAAAATGTGTGTTTCCTATATTAAACACATTTTTGTAGTCAATTGTAGGTAGGTATATTTCCTTTTGGATTTTGGAATTTTATGTTTTTAATCTCATTTTTCACTTAAATACATAATAAATCACCTAATACATAGACTAAATGATCATCACACGTTCTCTGCGACAAGGTCTGTCCGTCGCATCGTGTATGATATGGATGCATGTCCCGTGGGCAGTCTGTAACACCTAAAAAGTAAATTTTGATAGATTTTAGAGGCACCAATTTGTTATTGGTATACATTTTCTAACAAAATTGACAATATACCTACTCTGTTGATAGATTCTTTTCTCTAGGAAATTGCTTTTTATATTCTATATTTAAAAAACAGCTTGCTCCACAACTTTAACCTGATTTAATTGTTATAGAAAAATACAAATACATATTAGATTTTGTTACACGGACATCTGGTAGTTCGAATATAAATTTTGAATTGATGTTGATGTTAACTAACGCAGTCTAAAATTGTAGAGCAAGGTAAATGTTGTTTCTTAAATATGAAGTGCGGTTTCATTAAGAAGTAACAATATAAATTATTTAGTATTTTTTATATTAAAATTAGTATAAAATGTACTCACACTTTCCCTGGTATAACAAACATCGTGTGAAATCAAATCCAAGTGATGCAGAAAATAAATACAGAAAAATAATTGCATTTGAATACATTTTTACGAGAATTTCACTTTCAACGCCATTTGATATGATCAATGTATTTGATCGAACAATGATTTTTCACACAGCTACAAAACACTTGTGTTTTGTTTTGGTTCTTCATTGTTGCTTGTTTTTTTTGTTATACTGGCAACTCCCTCTTTGTGTTAACGACATTGAACAATAATCTTTTAATAAATATTTTAATGAGTAAAATATGTAAGGCCATTTACTCCTTAAAATAATTAAGGATTAATTCCGTAAGGACATTCGGCAAAGACTCATTTGAATTACTTAACACGTACGCAACACCTTTAAATAGTTATGAGAAAACTATTATGTACCTACCACCGGTAAAATTTTGGCTGATTTCATCTTGAAAAGTTGATATTTAGAAGCGTTTAGTTTATAGACCGATATAAGGTCTCTCATTATATTTTCTTACATAACAAAATACTTCGTTTAGTATGTATAGGTTATTCAACTTTCATAAAAACGATTCATGATAAGCTATGGGGAAGTTTGGTTTGTTAGGTCAAGGCCAGGTCAAGTCAGTTCTGTGAAAAAGCCGAGAATAATAATTATCTCTCTGTTATGAATGAGTTATTTTTGTAGAAACAATAATTTGTCAAATTATGTCGTCTATTAAAATATCTTAAGAAATTTTAATGTACAATAATCATGATTGTCGGTCCAACCGTTTGTGCGTTAAAGAATAACAAACATACATCTAAACATTCATTCTCACAAACATTCACATTTATAATATTAGAAGGAAGTTGGATTAGACTAATAATACACAAAATCTAAAACAGTAGAAAACAGTCAATTCAACACTTTTTATCCGACTTTAAAAATGTCGCAGGTGTCTCAATTCAACCGTAGGTACATGTTGTAAGTACGTTTTTTTATAGAGAAAAATCTGAATGTAGAATCGAAGAAAATTTGTAATGTTTCCAACATTACAAATTTTCTCACTTTTAAGGAAAATTATATAATTACATAATTTTAATAATACTTAATACTTACCTATTAGATTTATAAACCCTTTTTTTCAATTTCTTAAGTATTTTAAGAATCTCGATTTCCAATCTTGCAGTGCAATTTACCTTGTCTCTAATGATACCTCATGAAGTTCAGAATATGATAGCAAGGTGCCAGGAACGGAAAGCTCGGTGCGGTCTTACCTCGGCGAACGTGATAAAATCATAATGATGCTTCATACTTTACAGGCGATTCGTGTTACGCAGAAATATTTTGCACTAGACAAATGGTTCGAATGTATTTGTTGTTTAGTTTATGTCATTAGCGTTTTGTAATTGTGCGTTTGCTTTAATATCGCGAGTTTAGGCTAATTTTAATACTTAGATTTAAAATATTTTATTTTATATAAACACTTGAATGATTTTTTTAAGAATCGGTTTTATTATTTTTATATTAAGTACCTAATAGAGATTATGTCCAGCCTACCCAGTGTAAATTACTTATTTGTGTTAATTGTAAATACCAAATTTCAAGCAAATCTATATAGTCAATTAAGCGTATAAGATTGACAAACATTCACGGAAAATTTATAATATTGCTAATTATTTTAGTTGGGATAATGCATCAATGTCCTAAGTTCTGCATCAATGTACTTAAGCAAAGCAAAAAATTTGCAGATTAATAAATCATTATAATTATACGACCGTTGTACCTAATTGTGAGTGCAGGCACCTTGGTGAACCACAATTTGAAGAGGCTTATTTATTGCAATGGCTTGATTGTTTTGGTAAAAACTTAGACTGAAAAAGAGTACCTACACTTAAAAACCGACGGATAACCGTATATTATAGTTTTCCAGATTGCATCTAATTATACATAACTCCCGAATTATATACCTAGTGTTGCATATACAATATTCCATATATATAGCATATATCAGTATTCTTTATGAGTAATAGAGATACTAAAGTGAAAAAATTACAGTTTTATAGTTTTTCAAGAAACCTAACATAACCTGTATAATTGATCGATTAAACTAGTTACTATAGACGTATATATAGCTTAAGGATAAATTCCAAAGCATTCGTCCCAGACATTCTTCCCTTGGCTCGGTAGGATTTGCGTTACGTTGCGTGCGACGATGAAATAGCACTTCCCCTACATTTTGCGGCTATCAGTATCAACATCAATGGGGTTAATCGATTGCTACCACACGGGCTATCCTCAAGGTTATATGGAAATCTGAAGGTTGTGAAAATTACGAGGAAGAAATGATACCAATAATATTAGTTTAAACAAATACAACAAAACCTAATGCGTAGTTTCTTATGAAGCTTACACAGTCTTGATAGAATACAATCGCGCTAAGTCGTCGTTATAGGTTCAATTAATGAATAGAAATACTCAGGTATAAAAAGTTAATTGAAGTTCAGACGATGTCCAGTCGGTACATAATAATATTATCTAGAAAACTTACAGCGATGACATATTTATCATTGGATATTGGCCCGCTGCCATGTTATTGTTTGTTAAAGCTAGATATCAGTGAAGCTTTTATACTTATTTTAAAAGCTCAATACTATATTATATAATTTAGTTTAGTTCAATTTTTTTAGTAAATTTAACATTAATGACATTTAAAAGTCAGGCACGCACACATAAAATTGTGCTTACTTTGAATATAAATACTTAGTGTTAAAATCTTTAAATTCAGTTATTTTTCTACTTTATTATTAGAGCTAACCTGCCTAACCTGGCACGTCAGTTTTACTTGCTCTTAATTCACAACACTGGTTAATAACCACAATAAATATTATGACAAGTTTTATAAAAATGTTTTGACTTGAAAGTGGAATGACCGGGTAATCTAGGCTTAGACAGCTGGCTGTGGAATTAGTGCAAAAAGGTTTCGTAACAAAGTCGTACCTACCTGTAAGTGTTCGTTCGACGTGACATTCACATACATTAATAAATTTAATTTCGCACATTCCGCTTCCTATCATAGGTGCCTACTAATAAAATGTGTTTTATACTTACATGTAACAAAAATGTGAGAGTTAGATAAACGTTGTTATAAAATCACTTAATACATTTTTATAACAAAACCTAGACGCTATAATTATAAAGTCTATTAATACAAGTTTGAAATGGGGATTTATAAAAAGTAATAAGCGTAATTATTTCAATTTTATGCATTGCCTGGCTTTTAATATGGCATTTGCGTGAGCTACCGTACTGCTTTCTCTATAGTAGTAATTAATTCAAAGATTTATTTTATTTCAATATTTTTTTGTTTAAAATACTCAATATTAATCTTATTACATACATAAGCTACACCTGTAGGTATGCGAATTTCGTAACACTTTTTATTGAAATTTCAAAATATTCTTTTTGCTACTGGTAGGTAGATGATCGTTAAAATTTAAAATAGCGCTGCTACTATTTAAGTAAGTCTATTCTCATATAATGTGTCAATAACGTTTTAATCGGTTACAAGTTCGACAAGTTAATTTACCTTGTTTCTCGATGTCAAACAACATTTGCACGCAAACTTATACAGTACGAAAACTGTGCAATTTTAAGTTTAAAGAGGAAAACGTTACTTACCCGGGTATAAAGGAACCGTTGGTCTGTGTTAAATTGTTTTGTCGGTCACGGTTGTTAACGTCCACCCACATATTTAAAAGTTATCTCTTATTGTCGTAAGATATACATAGCGTTAACTAAGAAAACGTAAGTCAACTGTTAAAGGTATAGCGACACTAAAGAATTGTAGCAAAGTAGAAGTTATTATAGACAATATACAAATGTATATGTACTTGGAAAGTTTAATGCGCGCGCATCGGGTTCGAAAACAAAGATATTACATATTAAGTACGCATATTAAATAACTGTTTGTTTAAATAATGCACGTAACATGTATTTTTTAATGACGATCAAGCTAAATAAATATTTTCTTAGTACCGATGCAAGTATAGGTTTTTATGATTGATAACATTGTGTATTATTTATTAATTATTACTGTTAATCATAGCACGCTTATTTTTTTCCTCGATGGGAAATCCTGATTCCTGTTACGGATACCGCATTCTCTTTGGGGAGAAGGGGGCACGCTTACTGCTAGTTGCTACTAATATAAAATGACTCTAAATTTAAAAGCGGGAAGACCAGCTTTCATAAAATAACAATAACAACGTTAAATTTAATTAAATACATTTATGTGCTTTATTTCATTATTTGTATGGAGTATAATTTCTTTTTCCTTACACCTTACATGGTCGACCAACAAAAATCCTTAGACGATTTTTTCTTGTTATTTTAACTTAAAAATGGACTTTTGGGATTTTTCGAGGACTGCGCTTAGCAAATAATATGTATTTTGTAATACCTTATATATTTTACAATGTGAACTTTACATTTTGTCTTATAAGACTGCGCTCTGCGTTCCGACTTCCGCGGTCATAGTAACGTAAGAACGCGCCTATATTAGAATGTAAAATCCAGAATTATGGGATTATATCAAAATAACTTTTTACTAAGAAATACATATTTCCATGTCAGTATTTAGCATTGAATAAAAAAATCTTTTTTAACTCAATATTAAAATATGGTAGAAAAAAAACATTTCCAACGATGGCTTAAAATGACAAAGCTAGTACCATAATTTTCTTCATTGTCTGTGAATGACAGTTGAATGAACTTTACATATTTTTTATCTGTATTTGGCATTTGCACAGTTCAGGAAATATTGTCGTGAGTCAGACGATTTGTCGGCTAAAAAAATTATTTTGCTGATGAATAAAATAATGTAAAATGGCCATTAATTTAGATAAACATAAATCAGCGCTTGTTGCTGCTTGGAAAGATGTATTGGATGAAAAAACGGAGACAGACTGGTGAGTGTTAGAAATTCTTACATTCAAATTCACATATAAACAGATATTGAAAAATTCCTCAGTAAAAATTTTAACGAAGTGTAATGTAAACAGAACGAAATACATTTTTTTAATTTTAATCGGTATATTTCTGAAACGATTATTTTTTACGTATTGCTCTACTTGTGTGCTGTTGGCCTGGTTTATTTAGAAAAAAATAGATTTACACATAAAATGTGAAAAAAGTTTTTTGTAACCACTGTAAATTATTTTTTTATATTTATAGTGAATAGTGAATATCCTAAAATCGTTACGCGGCTAAGAATAAATATGTCAGTAGCAAGAATACGCAATTTGTGTTATCCATCTATGGAATCTGGTTTTAAAAATTCCAACTAGGCTATACATACGTATTACAATACCTTTTATACTTTATGCAATAACTTTCATTTGTAAATTGTATAACTATCTTTCTTTCACATTCCCATTTATGACAAATGTAAAGAGTTCATATTATTTTAGTAAATTACTCTGGTCCATTATTTGAATGACATGGTCTAAACAGTATAAGCAATTGTTAAAACCTTCTTTAATGTGTTATAATGTATTTCAGGGCTTTGTTTGGTTATGATGGACTATCAAATGATCTAAAATTGATTAGTAAGGGCGATGGTGGCCTTACGGAATTAGTTGATGAATTCAATAGTGGAAAGATACAATATGCTTTCCTAAAAGTGGACATTCCAAATAGTAGCATATCTAAATATGTTCTTATCAATTGGCAGGTAAGATAAGATATTTATATATCCTTAGTCCACCATTGCTTATAAGGCAAAATAAAGATTGTTTTCAGAATAGTATGAGTCAATTTTTTTGCAAATTTTAATAGCTTGGCCTCACAGATTAATAAAATCTGTAAATTATTGGAATTTCTATCAGTTTCTTATATTCTTTATAGATATATTACTATAGCCTTTTGGACATTACTGTAGTATTTACCTGGTCAGAGTTATATGTTTATTACAATTTACATCATACAAGGGCTGATTGTCATTATAAATGACTAAAAATAAGTAAACAATTCAATGAATTATAGTCATATGCAAGATACCAGTGAAGTTCAATAAATCATTATCATTAATTGTTGATAATTACTATGTGTAACTTTCACATACATGCACAACTGATTAACAATTGTAGTGTGTATTGCAATCATGAATTGTATATGAATTTATTAACTCATAAATTGAGAACATTTAGGGCATTTAAGGAAAGCTGTTTCAAATTACACAAACGAAATATTTTTAAACATTTAAAAGTTATTGTAATTGAAGTAATTTATTATTTTACTTACATAGCATAAAATCAAGTTTTATACCACTATGTTTGATCTTTGAAAAGTGGCTCTTTGAATAATCCAATTAATATGTATAATACATGCATTATATATGTTTAGACATATTATATAATCAACCACCACAATTGCTAGTAAACACCATTAGATATATGTGTTGAATATGTTTAAATTGAAACTGATATTTATAATGGTGTATATAATATATGGGTGTGTTAAAATTTAAGGGTGAAGGAGCTCCAACAGTACGTAAAGGTACTTGTGCAAATCATGTCAAGGTAGTTGCACAGTTTTTTAATGGATTTCACACAACTATGCATGCAAGAACTGAAGATGATTTGGATGAAAAAATAATCCTAGATAAATTAGCTAAGGCCGGCTCCGCATTTAATTTCAAGTCGAATAGAAATGAAGAGTTACCACCCAGTGGACCCATTGGCACTGTCTATCATAAAGTAAATCCAGGTAATTGTTGTAGAAAATTTTTCTTATAGTTTATAATTATTCAAAGTCAAGATTTTTAAAACATATTTTATAAAGTGTTAATTATTAAATATATTGCAATATATTTTTAATGTCTATTGAATGTTACGACGATATTCTTGTATGCTTTGCAAACATTTAATAATTGAATGTTTCTATTTTCATTATTCCACAATATGTAGGCTACACAATTAAAGTATCTCAATGAATTAACTTCCATAATATGAGTCAATGCCCATAGCCCTGTTTCATATTGTTAATTCCTCCTTATAACATTCTTAATTAAAATTTAAATAGGTTGCATTCCATAGCAGTGTACAATATTGTTTACCGTTTTCGCGAGAACAATATAATAATTGCGACGTATTGTGTGCAAATCGTAAACATAAACGGTTTGACGACACGCGACATTATTTCTCAGTAAGTCACAGTGTTAGCTGTATAAAATGACTAGCATTTTAAACTCCCAAAGTTATGAAGTGATTCTGTCAAGGAAAGTAGCAGAAGAAATTAAAAAAAGAAAAAAAACTTTGCGAAGAGGTACTAAAATAGTGACATAAAAAGTGTTAATGTGTTTGAAAGATTGCAGATTGATTTGTGTACTTAATAAACATACAATTTAGTTTAAACAGTTAATAAAAGCAATAAATCTTGTTTCAGTCCAGGAAATCAATTCTAAAGAAAGAGACCAATTTTGGCTAAAAGAAGAACAAGAAGAGAAGAAACGAGTAGAAGCAGAAAGGAAAAGGAGAGAAGAGGTAGGCCTTAGTTTTATTTTAGATTCATAAATCTTTAAATTAAATTTACCTGTAATAAAAGTGCTGGTAATAAATGCGGTGTTTATAATTTTTAGGAGAAAAGGAAAGCAGAAGAAGAAGTAAGAAAAAGAGACGAGCGGGAAGCAGCAAAACGTGATCAAGCTGAGCAGGCGTATGTATTTATTTGTATCTATTTCAAAGTCAAAGTTGAATATATCTTTATTTAACAAGGCTAAATAAAGTAATACATTTGAATCGTCATAGTAATAAAAAACAATCGTTTACCACCGGTCAGGAAGGCAGTTTCTACAGAGAAGAATCGTCAAGAAAGTCTGATAGGTAGTTGCTCTTTGAAATTTAAAAGCTACAATTGTAATTAATGTACATAACAAAACAACTATGACAGTATTCATACATATAAAAGGGTCACTGTCCTTTGTGGGTTAAGAATCAATATTCCAAGGGTTTTTGTTTACAATATATTATTTTATCATATAATATGGTCTTTGAATCAGCCAGATTTTTAAATAACCCTCTTTTTAGTCTTTTATGGATATACTTATTCTATATATTTCTTTTTTTATGTTATCTTCTGTTAGGTAACTGTTTATGTATATGCAATAAAGTGTGAAATAAATAAATAAATATTCTATCTACAGAGGTAACCGTGTCGGAGCAAAGGTGCACGAGAGATCGGCTGAAGCTCGCGAGCTAATCGGGGCGTCTACTGCCAACGCGAGGGCACTATTCCAAAAGAACCTGGCTCAGGGACAGATAAATAATCGGTTAGTGCAAAATTATATTAATAAACAAATCAATTTAATAGTTATTATCATAAAACATGTATAATAAAGGGCATATTGTAGTTAGTTATTCTAGA
The DNA here is from genome assembly GCA_018238005.1 of Eurema mandarina. NCBI lineage: Eukaryota > Metazoa > Arthropoda > Insecta > Lepidoptera > Pieridae > Eurema > Eurema mandarina. The sequence continues at coordinate 6,424 of DWAJ01001182.1, read as the reverse complement.
TTAATAGAGTTTATTTATATTGGTGTCATTCAATAATTGTTTTCTTTACATAGATCATCATCAACACCAGAAAAACCTATTCGAAGTTCGGTTATTGCTCAACGTATAAACGCATTCTCTCAAAACACTTCGCAACCATCATCCCCAATACATACACCGAAATCACCGACTATAGACAAGCCTATAGACAAAGTCGCCCCAAAGGAAGCAGTCATTGACAAAACGCCAGAAGAATCTATCTTTAAGGAGACGCTACAAGATGAATCGACTCTCGAGCAACCAAAGACAAGTCCACTCAAGAATATAGATAAAATAAAAATGAGTTTAGAGACTCCGTCACAGATACAATACGAACCGATCATAGATCCAAGTGTAGACTTAAGTCCTAGCACAGAAAATGATCCGAGTTCGTTTAGTGCGATTAATTATACTGAATACCAGGATTACAGGGATTTGAAGCAATGCGAGCCGATGATTAAACAGAATATTCTAGAAAATGATATATTCGATGCGTCGTATTCTAGTTCTAATGAAAACGATGATGATGATTCCGATAATAAATTTAGTACCATCAAACGGTCGCCCTACAGTAAAAATACTGACGCGGAACTAAGCAGGCAGAATACAGTGATTGAAAATGTGAATTATAAGAAGGAAAATGGAGCTACACACGAAGGTAATAAGTTAATATTAAAATTATTTTCTCCTTCTTCATTGCATCATATAAAACAAACTCTATTAATGCTTATGATTAAAACTCGCAACGGATTTTCATGCGCATTATATTTGACGATTTTTATTTAGCATAATAATGAAAGTAATTATTTATTTTATTGTAGATGTATCTCCTGAAGGAATGGAAGAAAGCTCCATATATGAGGATCTGGATGATGACCCTGGACTTACAGCCAGAGCTCTGTATGATTATCAAGCAGGTAAACTATCTGTTATTTAATTTTAAAAATGCTTTAATTATTTTTAAGACTCGTAGCTTATGAATTTTCTTAATATTACATTGATATAGTATGGAGATATATGTTTGTCTGTCCTTGTCGCAAACATACAGGTATTTTAGCTGTCAATACTAAGCACTAATTTTCTTTAATGTCAATATTATATATGAAAACTACTAAATTTAGCTAGTATTTTATAAATAAGTATATAGGTGTATTATATAAGCGTTAAGAATTATCAGTAATAATGTATGTAGATAATTTTTTGAAATGAATGTTGGTCAATCGCAGCGGACGAGTCGGAGATAACGTTCGACCCGGGCGACATAATCACGCACATCGAGCAGATCGACGCGGGCTGGTGGCAGGGGCTCGGCCCGCGCGGCGACTTCGGGCTGTTCCCGGCCAACTACGTGGAGCTGCTGCCGTGCGCGCCGCGCTAGACTGCCTATACGATACAGTATACACTATAGGCCAGTGATTCTCAACCATTTTTTGTTGCGGCACATATTTAACGATTTCAAAATTTGGCGACACACAGAGAAAAAGATAAAAATTATTTACTTACTACGACACGACACACTGCATTAGTAGTTTATGACAAAATTTTTAATGTAGTTTCATGTTAAGAAAAATTTTACTTTTTAAATGATATAACTTTTAATTATATATTTGTAAAATTGGGCGGCACACAAGAGTGCCGCGGCACAATTGTTGAGAATTACTGCTCTACTACTATAGGGTATATGCACGTTATATAATGTTTTAAATGATTCTTCTTCTTTTGACATTGACAGAGTGGTCGTGGTCATCATGACAACTGTCTCGTGGCATTCTTAATAATTCGCCGCCATTCCTATCTGACCACTGTCCTTTTGGAGAAATGCTACAATGGAATACTATTTTGTTTAGTAAGAATACTATTTTTACTATTTTTGCTTTTAACCGTTGAAAATATAAACCATTACACTTTATTATTAGATAAAAAAATAGTATCAAAATCACTGCTATTTTTGAGCGCCTTAAACGGAAGTGACGTAAAAGTTATGAAATGACCGCGAAACGGCAACGCGACGCAGCAACAAAGATTTGACTCGAAGTCGTTTAATGTCTCTTTCGTGTGGGAGCGAGACGGAAAGATAACTATGGCGTAATTTTGTAGTTTAAAAATTTGCGAGATAATTTTAAAATTTACAGTTTTCAAATATTTAATTTTACTATTTAATCGTGATAAATGTGTTTAATAAGTATACAAGAATGTTTTTGTTGCAATAAAAATTACAAAATAAATATAATTGAAGTAATGTGCATATACCCTATTCATCATATGTATATGTAATAGCATGGTAAATTTAATACGGTTCAAGGAGCAGCTACCTTGTACCACACGCTGGACATGTTAATAAAACTCACCATATATAGCTTCAATACGTGATAATTTTGGTATATGCTTATTTGACTGCACATAAGATTTTTTGGTAACTTAAAACTACATATACATATTTATGTGTCACTTTAATAATGTACATGCGTAAATTTAAAACGGATCAAAAATAAAATGTTTAATGTTTTATAAGTATTGAAAAATTAATGATTTAAAATGAATTGCATTCCAACATAAAAACCAAGCAATGTCGAATTATCAAAGAGAGAGAGAAAATTCGACGAAGTTTTAGATGACATGTGAATAATGCCCCATATGAGAGACAGAATAAGAATAAATGAATTTTCTAAAAAAGATTACAAACTCAAATGAAGTCATTAAATAATATGAAAATACATGATTATATAAATGTTTAAAAAATATTAGTGTTACCTGAAGCTGCAAACTTTGTCCTTTAGGCACTAACAGTTGTAGCAATATTATACATTTTTTTATCATTATCGATTTGTATTAGCAGATAATAAAATCCTCAAAACCTGTCACAAATTTAAAACAACATATCCTGTTTTTAAAATAGCAAGAAGATAAAAATATACTATTTTTTTCTAATATGAATATTTTACACTGTACATGTTATTTTACTTATGTTATTCGTAGTAATTGTGGAAGGAAACATTTATAGTAAATTCCTGTGGTTTGTAACATTAAAAAATGCATGTATTAATTATTTTACCAATCTAATAAGAAATTAACTTCACCATAGTATCTACCAGTGTAAGGTTTAAGTTCAGTTTAAATATAAATTAGTTATTCCATAGTTCTCGACCATAGTATAGTGATTATTTTTCCGTAACACTGAGTGCTATTTTGTATGCAATAATTATAATACTCCTTACCGCAATGTCTATCTTTAAAGTTGTATAAAGCTTGAAGATTTATTTTATGTATGTATATTATGAATTATGTATGTAGGTATTATGTTAAGTTTTAACCATAGTAATAATAAGTTTAAGGCACTACACTGTATTATGATGAATGTTAAAGTTTATTTTATTCTTTAGATTGTTTTAGATCATTAGTGTTAGCTTTTTAGTATTTTTAATTTTAAGCTTTTATTATTCGGAACTAAATATTTGCATTTGAGTTATAATAAAGTTTTGGTCTCATTTTATGAACTGTATGCATTTTCAAGTATAATTTATAATTTTTTTATATTATATTGAGAATTATTTAAATCGTCCCTATATGGATTAAAAAAGAACTATTTATTTTAGGTTTAAAAATTGACAATGCTTAATATTATTTGACTGTTTGAGTTTTAACTGCCATCTTTGACTGATACCGACTGAGGGATATATTTATTTTGTGCATTTGTCATTAGTGTACCAAATGCACAGTGCATTACAAGGAGCCTAATTGTCTAATTAACTTACATTTCAAAAGACTGACTCTTGTCGGTATTTGTCTTAGTCAAATTTAGTTAATAAATTTATGAAAATTAGATATAAGTTATTATTCTAGTAACTTTGTAAGAAAGTATCGTTAAAATTGTAGGCGGTAACCTTTATCCTCAAAATTGTGTCTTAGTAGTGCCAAAGCAATTTGTACCCAATTTTATACCCTTTGTACGTTCGTGTAAACCCAAGTGTAGATTAAAATATATAAAAAAAAGTAAATTAAAAATTAATCACTAAGGCATTATACATTTGTGAAATATTTGCATTTTTAGTTGAACTTCTAGTTGGGTCCTTTCAATAATTAACAATTTCTCCTTTTAATTGTGAATTCTGTGTAAAGAATGAAATAAAATATATTCCAGTCTAGCACGATACTCAAACTTCTACTATTACGGAATAATGGCACCGTCAGAATATGATTTAACCATGTTTCACAATTTGTAAGATATTGTATGTATACTCAGCACTGCATTTACGATTTATTTTCGATTTAATTTAATAAGCATACACCTTATTAGCTTTCTATGCAGGCAAACAAATTCCATATTATATGAACGTAGTTTTTTTTAAATTAAATTTTGTATATCTAGTTTCAATCTTTTGATTTCAAGTGTGTATGGTGCTCCATTGTATTGTAACATATTGCATAGTGTACATTTGTATCCTATTTTCGAAATAAATCCTAGTTTAAATCAGCTGTTTCATTTCTGCAATCTAACTATATCTATATAATTCAAAGGTGACTGACTGACATAGTGATCTATCAACGCACAGCCCAAACCTCTGGACGGATCGGGCTGAAATTTGCAGTACATGTAGTCTATGTTATGACGTAGGTATCCGCTAAGAAAGGAATTCCCGAAATTCCCGCGGGAACGGGAATTAGCAGGAAAAACCTTTTGTATGAAAAATCTAAACCGCTTAAGTTAGACGCTTGAAATTTTGCATGCAGGTACCTTAGTAAACTTAAAGGTTATTTGCAACAGGATATTGCAAAATTCCCACGGGAAGGGGAGAAAGCGGGAAAAACATTTATATGAAAAAATCTAGGAAAAAAGGATTATAAAGGAGGGAAGGGGGGTCAAAGTTTATATGAAAGTCCACCCTGACGGAGTCGCGGGCAACAGCTAGTTTGCTATCTGTGGGATACATTCTCTTCATTTGATGGTCAAGTTAATCCATTTTATATAACAAAAGATATAGTCATTTTAGGAATTTATTAGTTTTGGTAGATCTAGACAGTTTCTTTATTTAAATAGGGTCTTCTAAAAATCTAAAAATCTGCGGAATTGATGAATAGACCTCGCACTTCGATAGAAAAGACTGAGACATAGGTTTCAATCAAGTTTGTGATATGATTTTAATTAGATGGAAAGTTAAAAATATTTATTAAAAATATTTTGGGAACATATATTTTTGTCAAATGAATTATAAAACATTTGTCCGCGTGTCGTTTTTATTATCAATAATTCATTATTATTATTATATGCTCAACACAATTACACAATTCTACACTATAACAAAAACTTAAATTATCATATTTTTATTGGTGCGAAGACATTTGGTTTCGGGAGTGATATCTTGTTAAATATATCCGGAACAACCTGAAAAAAAAGAAAAAGCCGTTTTATTTTGGATCTTTCCTTTGATGACCCAAAAAAATGAAGTCCTATTGAATTTCAATGATGTTTTTATTTTATTTTATTTATTTATCAGAGAAATATCATCAGCTTTACACACAAGACATTCAAACATCTGTATAAAAAAAAAGTGGTATGCAAAGCCAGTTACAGGCATATACAACATTCACACATACAACTATTACATGTTAATGTTTTACCACTTTAGAATTTAACTACATATTACTAACTTGTAAAATAAAAAGTTATTAATAACAATAATAAAATTTATAATAGCAAGAGATAACGTCATAACTTACGAGCTATTTAAATGTCAATAAATTATAAAATTTACCCTATTCCGCACATCCCTTGGCATGTAGTTTTTGAAGAACTCGTAAAACTCAAAGTGTGTATTAACAATATGGAGTCTTGCCATTTCGTGTTTAAGAGAATCGACGGTTTGTTCCGGCGCCACCTCGTAGCGGCGAATATCGCGGGTAAAGTTGAAAATAACCTCCACTAATTTCTCTGCACGAACTCTGGCTTTGTAATCATATCTAAAAATGAATAAAAAAAGGATTTTAAAAATCGTTACTAATATTAGAATTCTGTCGATCCAACTGTTATGCTTTTACAACTAAACCGATTCGAAGTGAACCAATGAAATTAAGTAAAGTATAGTCTAGAGTTGTTCAAGGGGTTGCAATAGGTAAGTTTACATGTGGTTGAAACCGAGCAACATAGCTAGTATAAATATATAGGAAAACAGATAGATACGACATCTTACTAATAAGAATGTACTTTTGACGACCGCTTGGCGCAGTGGTAGCACAACTGCTTTCTGCGCGAAGGGTCGTGGGTTCGATTCCCACACCGGAAACATATATTTGTAATTTACATTTGTATTTTTCTGGGGTCTGGGTGTTGCTATGTATTGTATGTATGTATTTACAAAAGAAAAAGTATGTATATGTAATTTATTCCGTTATCTAGTTGCCATAACACAAG
>DWAJ01001181.1:0-24354 GCA_018238005.1 Eurema mandarina | reverse complement strand
TGGACTGGAAGCATCTTTTGAAAGCCGATATTTAATTTATCGGTATTGTCATTTCCACCTCATTTACAATATGTAATTTTTCATTAATATTAATCTATTTTTTTTATTTTATGCATAAAACTTGCAGACATTTCTTTTTTATATAAAATCCGTCTTCAGGTCGCCACAGAACAGGGCCTCGCGAAATCTGTTTTGCCCACATCAAATTTAGGTCTTGCCCCGCCACTGTTTATACCAACTATTGGGTTGGCAAAATTTTTAGTAAGCTTATTAAAAATCTTATTCTCAACAAGTTGCAGCTAAAGTTTCGAGCATATTACATTCAAATTTCGTTCCCTAGTTTAATAATTTTAAAATAAAATATTACATATAAAGTATTTGGCTGAAATTATATAATACCAATAACTAAAACATATATATACTATATATATGTTTTAGTTATTGGTTTTTTTATTTTTTTATTTGCAAAACAAATTTATTGGATATATACACAGGTATCCTATGTTGGTTTTTTTTAGTATGATAGTTCAATTAACATACTAGCATAATGTTCGTGCTTGATTTAATATCAATAGAGTCATACGAGCTCTAAGAGAACATTAGTACATAACACTAGAGTGTAGATTTAATATACTATAAAATAAAGATCTATCGTGCTCTCGAAGAAGTACCTACTTATAAGTATGTTTATGGTTATTAATGTTTTATATCATTAAGTGAATATGTTAAGTTTACAAAGCTTTCAAGCTATTGTTACAAAAATCATAAACAAAGTTTTATTCGTGTGGACTCTATAGGTGCCGAGTACCGAAAATATAAGTAAAAGTGCAAATCATGCCATCGATATATAAAAAAACCATTTCACTTGTTTAATATCGACATGACAGGCATTAAACAAACGCTTAAATGATTTGATATTTCATTCCGCAATGAATAAATAAACCATTAAACAAATGTATGCCTGAAAGAGCAAAGTAAACACGAATTTCAATTTAACTTTGTACAATTGTACGAGGACGCTGAAAACTTTCTTTTACCTTTCTGTTGGTAATACATCAGTGTCAAATGTGTTACACAGATGTAAAATAGCCCTTAATAACTTTACATTAATACGCAAGAAATATTATCCTTATTAATAATATAAATACTCTCGAACTCTGTGAATATAGTACAGTTGTTTGCTACTCTCTCACACAGAAATGGGTTGGGCTTAATTGTAACATGTTTGTAGTTTAAAATGTGGATATAATTATAGGGTATTTTTGATTCCATTGTTGGTACAGGAACGGATACTATGTGGGTAAAACCGCGGCGAGGCTAGAATTATAATTTTAGAATTATATATAATTCGATATATAATGAATTAATTCGTTCTAATTTTGAAAATCAGAAAAAATACTATAAGGTGTTTTAAAAGCTTGTTTTGAATTCTAGCTTATAACTTTTTCGCGACGATCCAATGCTTCAATGCTTTCACGACGCTATTCGCCAACACATCTGCCAAGCGATAAAGCTATTTATAGACACAACTAATGATATATTTTAGTAAGCGCGTGATCAAACACAAAAGTGTCTGGTTATTTTCGGCACAATAAAATCGTTGTAACAAATATAAACACGGAACAAAATGTCTGTCTTCCTACTTGGCGCCTCGTAACATTTTATTGTTCCATAAAATCATACACAATCACACACACACACACACACACACGTTTAAGTCGATTAGTGTTATAAGGACCAAAACTATACCAAGATTCATAGAAATATTGTACCTAGGCATTAATTCATGTTTTAAGGACATTGTATCCTTAAGTAAATAGTAATAAATAAATTCTTCACAGACACACACTCATTCACACATTCACATTCAAGGGCCATAAAGATGTACTCCCATGAAAATAATATTTGATTTCATTCGTGTACCTATTTATACTTCAAAAAGATTTTATAAGCCCTATAATATTTTATGTAAAAGAACCCTGTCTCCCACAACACAACACAAGAAAATCTTTTGTGGAAGCTTTAAAATTTTTACAAACTAATATTTTTAAGGCTTTAGTTTTATTTAATAACTTGCTGTTGCCCGCAACTCCGTCCACGTGGACTTTCATATAAACTTTGACCCCCCTTCCCCCTTATAACCCTTGTTTAGTTAAAAAGTAGCCTATGTATAAAACATAGGCTACTTTTTAACTCAGGCTCTAGACCATCTGTGCACCAAATTTCGTTCTAATCGGTTCTGTAGTTTTAGCGTGACTGACAGACAGACAGAGTTACTTTGGCATTTATAATATTAGTATGGATTTTATTCTAAAGCATTTCAATTTAGAAAAGGAATAGTTTCAGTTCTAAATATCAACGCATAATTCGATGCAAGCAGAATGATTTATACCCAGTGGAAAAGGTGCTAACACAAAAATACGTCCATCTGTATCCAGCGAGATCCACGTATACTAAATTTCATGACATATTATGACGCAGGTCATGTTATGCAAGCCGAAAGCCGCGTTGATATAATGCTCCTAAGCTATGTTAGAAAGCCAAAACAGGTAAAAATATAACTCTTATACATTTCAACAAATACAAAAAGTGATAATTTAGTTAGAAAACTGTATGATTACCTTCAATCGAAGTCAAATTTCACAGTATTTTGAAACATAGACTCGAACGCATAATATCACCGAATCGTTATTTCTCTTGCCCTAAATACTTACTCGGGAAATTCAGTAGGTAAATGATGGTAGGCTACGTAGAAATTGAATTTCATTGGAATGCTCGAAGTCATGAATTTCGGAGGGAATTTTTGCCACTAATTGAGACGAATAAATGAAAAGAGAGTGCAATGTCTGTAATTAATTTTAAGTTAAGCTACTTGTACGTAATTTATGTCATTCGTCTATCTTCCTATAATCTTCTAATGAGACAAAACCATTTGATCAATCAAATGGTACATTTATAAATACTGTAATGTAGTTTCAATAATTGTATATTAAATATTATCAATGTTCTTCTAAAGGTTTTAAAATCGACTATTTTTGAAGGGCCTTAATTTTAAATACACGGCTTAAATATGAATAAATTCTTCATCCGAATAAACCGAATTCCCAGAAATACAAACTTTGTTTACCTATTTTATTTCAAACGAAGCATCTACTGAATGCCCACTTTTGCTCGAATTGTCTTTATTTTACATCAAAAATAAACAAAGGAAAGTCAGGTGCTATTGAAAATGTATATAATGGTAAGTGGTAATAGAAAAAATAGCTTTTAACGTATTTTAGATATAGAATTAAAGCCCAACTTAAAATTGTTATGAGATTGTATATTTTTGTATCATTAGAATTGCCATGTAGGGTTCCTTACATAATGTAACGTAGTTACGGCTCGGTGGGCAAAATATATAAATAATAATAATAATTTTATATTTTACCACAAATTAGATAAATCACAATGTCCTTGACAGGTATACTAAAAATCTAGTAATTTCTGGATGCTATACTAATCCTAAGCCTTGTTATCGTACTAAAAATTTTTTTTTCAAATAATGTATTTATATTTCTTTATCCTATAGTTATGAAATACTTTGCCCAGGCTTTTCAAGGTTTATTAGAAAATTTTATTATATAACTTGAAATGTTACTTTTACAGAAGTGGAAATCTACAGTTTTAAATTTCATGAAATCAATTGATTATTTAAATTGACGTTAATTATACAGTTTGTATATTAAACTTAGCTCTTATATATAATATATTTTATTTATAATTTCCTTATTAAATCAAATTGTAATAATTGCAAGATTATAATAATAACAAATTCTTTTAACAGTCTAGATTCCTAAATATAAGTACCACTCATACTAACTACTCAAATGTAATAAGCACGTACAGTAAACGCAATTTATTTTAACTACGAGGTGTTCTAAATGCCTCCTTGCTCCATTTCCTACCTTAATTATATGAAAGCCCCTTTCTTAAGAAAGACGTTCCGTTCGGTACAATTGTGTGTAATATGTAAAAACATTACACGAACCTGTAACTTCTCTATTAGATACAAGATAATTTTGTTTTTAATGACACATCAATACATAAAACTAAATATTGTGTAAATACAGCGGTACTGATTTTCACTTATCCCTTAAACTTTTTGCTTAACTTATTGGTATTGTCGTTTGGGTATTAATAAAAGCTACGTTAACGCTACGTACTCAGCATCTATAAAGAGTATAATATCCATGAAAATATTCTCTTTGTCGTTAAAACAATATTTTGATGAATAAGAAAATGTTTAATACACAGGATTGACTTTTGTGTTGATAGGAGTTAAAAACAAGTTTCTATTGGACACAACTATATGGAAATAAATTCATTCGTCCATTCGTGGTAATTCTCACAAAATTGATCACACTTTTACAACTATGAATAACGATTAAACTATGAAAACCATTAAATACTCACATCGGAAAGTAAAATCGATTTAATTTTGAAATTTCAACTTCGTCACAGATTACGTTAAATCGACATGACCATTAATAAAATATCCTTGACCTTTTCTCTGATTAAACAAAATTAGGTACGATTAGAAGATATTACCATTTAATTTATTAGATAAGTTTAAAAATATTTTTACAGCTTTTCATTTAACAAACGTTCATCAAACTATTTTTAGTTAGCATACCGATAGCATAAAAAAGTTTAATGAAAGATGTGGGAGATCCGATAGCCAAGTTAATATTTCAATGTAATTGAAATTAATAGAATTTACAATAGTAACAAAACGAGTTCGTAACTAGCGGAACAAAGTTTAAGGTCAGTTATTTGGAACAATACTTGCACCCCAAAGTTAAGTAAAAATTAAATCAACTATAAATTTGAATAAGCATGTATGAAAACTCTATTATATAATAGAATATTCTCACCCTTCTATATCTTAGGTATAGATTAGAATATGTTAAAAATATATTTTTTATTTGTTTAACGTACATAAAAACCAAACCATTCTATGGCCGGTAGAATCGGTAGATTTTAAATATTACACCCGATAACTATCATATATACTAACTGATATTTTATCGCCAAAGTTATCTGACTATAGTTACTCTGGCAAAATCTGTCAAGTACGAGTTATCTCGCGTAGAAAAGATTGTAAGTTGTCGTTCCATTTTATTTAGATTTTTCTAAACACCAGGTTTTCTTATAATATACTAGCGACCCGCCCCTGCTTCGCACGGGTGCAACTATAGAATGTCCTCATACACAACGTTCACAGCTTTTTTGTCAACGCGCGGTCGTTACCGCCGCGGCGCTGCAACAACTACGTCCCTGCATTTTAAATTTGTAATATCTTCGGAACTATTCACTTAAATTACATGCTGTAAAAAGCATATTGATCTATAGTAAATGCAAAATTTATTTAAGGTACTTAATTGGATAAGGACTAATGCTGTATAGTTTAAAATCACTTCGTAAATAACCATTTGTAAAGGATTAAAAATGGTTATGGTGGGGACGTATGATGTGAGAACGGTATGTAGAACTTTTTAAGGTGGACAATAGGTACTGTAGTACAATATTTTGGTCTATCTCGTAGGGTTTAGCCAGCGTTTGCAATAAAAGCGCAAAAAAACGTTCTTATTTACGACATCATATTAGAAACCTCTAAATTTATCAGTCTTTCTCTGCTATATTAAGCATGTATTAGAAATATAAACTTTCCTTAAGAATAACTCTATCTATTAAAAAAAACTGCATCAAAATCCGTTGCGTAGTTTTAAAGGTCTAAGCATACATAGGGACAGACAGACAGCGATAGCGACTTTGTTTTATACTATGTAATGATGATAAGTAATGAACTATTTTTATGTACTCATACCCCTTGCGACAAGTTTTATAGCACAGGGTTATAATATTTGCTTCGCTTTTGGATATTTCGTACATACAAAATTTAGTAGGCATGGAATATAAGATTTCTATCGTTAAAGATAGATATGCGCATCCACGGCACGAGATAACTACAATACTATAATATGTAGATTTGTAACAACTCGAATTAACCGTCGTTATGCTAATTGTAGTTATTATGTATTGTCATTATGATGTATCTACAGAGCAACAGTTGGAAACAGTTTACAAATCAGTGAACCGCGCATAATCGATTTAGTTTATTGACAAAACCACGTTGTTAGCGATAGGAAAGCGCGCGTCAATATGTCGATGTCTAAATAAGATTGTAATTTACATGAAGCTTAACATATTACAGGTAAATTATAGCCAATATAGGTAAAGAGGTACTAAATAACATTTCCTAAATATTGTTGTTTAAAACAAAATGTTCAAATACGAAAATAACGCGGACATTTGAATAGACCTGACAGTCAATCGCAGCAAAACACAAATTAAAAGGTAAATTCTATAGTGATAGCAAAACATACACATAATTGAAACCAATAAAAATGAAATATGTATACAGCGTAAGCCGTAACCGAATAAGTACTATGCACAAAAGTAGATCCTTTGTCCGGAATAATTGGCCAATTACACCCTAATGCCCGCCGAATAAGCATTGCCTCGCATTATTAGTCTTTTGATACAAACGCAATTTTGCACGATCCCTAATTAGCTCACATATGTGGAATGGAACGTGATTTTATTTGTCTGTTATTATTATTTTGTATGATCGATATTACCAGACAGTGAGCTTTTTATTATAACACTAGCTGTTGCCCGCGACTCCGTCCGCGTGGAATTTCATATTAACTTTGACCCCTCCTTTCCTTATACCCGATTTTTTCCAGTTAAAAATTAGCCTATGTTTTATCTCAGGCTCTAGACCATCTGTGTACCAAATTTCATTGCAATCGGTTCAGCGGTTTGGCCGTGAAAGCGTTAAATTATGAAAAGTTTCAGCCCCTCGCGCAGCCTTTTGGGGGTTGATTTAAAAAAAAGTAGCCTATGTCCTTCTCGAGGCTCAAGACCATCTGTACCAAATTTCGTTCTATTCGGTTTAGTAGTTTTAGCGTGATGGAAAGACAGACAGACAGAGTTACTTTAGTATTTATAATACATATTAGTATGGATTATAACAATCATCATTACTTTAATCAAAGTAATAATACACATATTACACTATTGCGTTGGCTTTTGTTATAATGAGGAAATATATACGAAACTATGTGCTCGATTAATGTGCTCTATGCGTAGATAATAGAAGAGGTTGGCTCACGAGACACGATAACGACGCTAATGAAATTATACTACCATGACTATTCCTCACAAAACCAATGAGTGTAACATAATATTTTTGAACGCTTGGCTTAGTAATTAATGTAAGGATATATTCGTAGCAAGCAATATATATAGAAATCCCTTACTTGTATCTGTACCCGTATTATGTGGCACTTAACCAAAGGGTAACTGCATATTAGTCTAGATTAAGCAAGTCAAAGCGCTGTGTCCACTAAAGCTTGTGCGCGGCTTACATAAATGAAGAATGCTTTATTTATTTCACAATTTATTCAACGAGATTAAACTATGTTTAAATAATTACAACACGGAATGACGCTTTATAGACATAAGCCAGCGTTATATAAAGAATATATATTTTCTTTCACATTTAAAATATTTACTTGGTTATGTTTAAATTAATCCTTACCTTAATAAAACGATTTTGAATATCAATTTAATACCTTAAAATGATATTCTAAATGATTTTATTCATTTTTTAATTTATTTTTCTCTGCAACGACTTACTTACAGAGGCAAGTAAGCCGTTAAAACCGTTATTTAATAGAGGAATATAAAAACAGTCAAACTATAATTCAATTACATGAGATCGTTCGCAATTGAAATGCATCCACAACACTTCAAACCATTTAGTAGTCGGAATATCGAAACAAAAGTAAAATATATGCAAATTTAAAGCAAGCTTTGGTATTTTAGCTGAAAATGCTACAAATTGTTATAATAGTTTTGATTCACAAACAGTTTTCCAGGGAAAAATATACATTGAAAAGTGAGCCCTTTGAAAAACCTTTCAAATTAGTATCGTTACTGTTCGCTTTATTTTTGTGTAAGCACGCGAAATGTATACCTACGTTTTCGTACAAGATCAATCTCGTTATTATTGTACGAGTATAACAAGTTACGATTTGCGAGAAGTTTGTGGGTGAAAAATAGGCTTGTTTACATAACTTCTAACAGTGATCCAATATACCTTTTTTATCTGCCCTACTTATCTTTCTTTTGTTTTCTTTGTTTATATTAGAAACGATGAAGAAAATAATAAAACATATTTCAATATTTTGTTCTTGAGAAAAACAAGTCTTCATGAATCAGTAATATACCTAAAATATATATGAGAAATGTTTAGTTTTATCTAATCGCCTTAAATGTAATATTTTTTTATTTCAAAACATGACTTACCTTTATTAGTAAAAGGAACATGAAAGAAATAGTACCTAAGTAACATGCTTTCTCTCACGTATAAAACCATGCACAACATAAAACGAAGAACTAATATAATTCATACGATTATAATGAAGAATATAGTGGATTAATTTTTAAAAAGCAAACAGAGTTAGTGCGCAAAAAGGTTAAATAAAAGAATAAGAAATCATTTTTTTATTGTTTATTATATTATTTTACTGACCTGTTTTCTAAAACGTGAAGAACCACGGGTACAGATTCAACTTCGTCTGTTGGTGGTACTGCGTAAGTCGGAGTTGGCGGCGCCTGGGCCGATGTCAAGGCAAGAGCTTTATAGCGCGATTGCTCTGCAGTTGGCAAAACAATATCAACGGAACGCGAGCGCAGTCCAGTTCCCGGAACAGTTAAATAATCTCCGCTTTCACTTAGCTCTTCAGCTCTTGCACCGCCCGAAACTTTAGAGAAACACGAGTCTACTGAAGCTGCTCGATCTCGTTTCAGTTCAGGTACAGCTAAATAAATATCATGTACTATAGAATCCCTTGGTCCATTGTTTGCATTTTCTTCTGAAGCTCGAACGTTTTCTAGAGAACTTCCAGTCGGCTCCACGAAGAATGCTTCCTGCCGTGATATTGACCGTCTCCTTTGTGGTAATATAGGTGGCTCATCGATAGGTGGTTGTAATTCAAATGACGGTGCGCCAGGTGAGGGAGGCGGTGATTGAATCGATGGAGGCAAAAGCATCCGCTTGGGAGGTACTGAGGTGAGCAATATTTTAGGTGACTCAATATCGCTTTCGTCATCGTCTTCATCGTCGTCTTCAGCGGATGAAGACATTGGCAAGCGTTCTGGAGTGGTTCGCTCTTCGCTGCGTCGAGCCAGCCACGTTTCCATATGTCGACAATGTACGCATGGTGGGGGCGTGCCTTTTCCGGATCGACGTCGAGACCATAACCGCGGTACCTGGTAGTAACGATGAAACTTTTTGAGTTACATAATATTTTACAAAGATGAAAATATACTTTTTATTATTATATTATATTTTTCTTGTTTAATCATTATTAATCATTAAGAAGTTTAATTTTATTGTTTAAATATAAGGCCTCAAAATAGAAATAGTTAACAATAGTAATAACTAACAATCTCGCTTAATTTAAAATAAAATGCATACTTCCAAATAGGTGCCCGAGTCGTCGGAGCCGGCCGAATCGAAAGAGCGGCTGCGCGCTCCGCCCTGCGGCACGGACAGCAGCGAGCCGGCGCCCGCGCCGCGCGCCGCTTCCAACTGTATCTCATCGAACGACGCCGACCGCACCTGCCACCAATAGCGAGTAACAATAAGAATAACATCTATATGCAAATTTGTACAAGTAAGTAGCAGCTAAAACTATGGTGCTATGCACCGCCAGCAGAGTAATATTTAGATAGCAAACATAATTTAAAAGACAACTATGATTATGATTTCTGTAGATACATTTGCATGCTTGCTATGAAATTTAAAAATGTAACTTTAAAATATGTAAAAATTTTAATTACTCGAGAATGCTTCATACTGCTGTTTGTAACTAGCATTTTGAAATAAATATTTATCGCTACAAAAGTGAAGTACAATCTTAAGACCACTTTTAAACTCATGCTGCTCGTGTAAAAAACTTGTAGAAAGAATGTGGGTTATTTTCCGGTACTTTCAGAATGTAGTTCTGCAGGTGTACTTAGAATTAGAAAAGTTAATTACCTTTTCTTAAACAAGACCTTTTCAAAGAAAAGGCGAACTACGTAGAATTTAATCTAACCTCATACGACTACAGTTATTACGAAAATTCAATTGTTATTTCGCTTTGAATACTAATACATACATAATATTATATCATCTGGGACAATTCCTTCCTCATATCGCATTCTAAGTATTGTAAAGAAAAAATATTGAAATTTAAGATGTATTAATAGAGTTACGCCAGACGTAAGGATTAAAATAAAATGTTAATAATAAAATTAAAATGTTAAAAGAATATAAGATGGAAAGGCTTTAGCGATGAGGATTATAAATATTTTGTTTTTTTGTATAATCCTTTAGTAAATTGCAAATAGCTTCTGATCCTCTCAATAATTCAAAGAAAACAACAGTACGAAGCTTGTTAAAAGCAAAGCTCTTTAGTTGAAACTTTTACAAATCGCCCGTTAAGATGTCTTCGAAGATTTATATCGTTTGATGTATTAGCCAAATGTGTGGAATCTTAAGCCTATCTTAAACCATGCATGTATACTACGTATCCTCGTAATCCTATATACACTTATACCTCAAAACTCTAAAAATATACTTTTACGAGACTCGTGCAGTCTCCTAAAAGTATAATTTTTCATATTGTGATATTTTCATTTTTTATTGGTTATATGTAATTTGCAAGTTCCTTGAATGTACTGTGGTATTTCACAATTAATATTCGATATATTTTTTCTTGGTATATGAAAAATCTGAGAACCTGAAATTTTAAATATACGAATACGAAATATTTCTCTAGGTTTTTAGTTGTAAAACTTTAAGAATTATAAGCTTGATACCGATGATAAACCTTATGGAATATTTTTTGGTGGTTATAAGGTTAGCAGGTAAAAACTAGAAACTACTTTAATATTTTTTTCCGGTAAGAAACTGAGAAAGAATCAAGTTTCCTCCCTCAAGCACTTGAGCTTTTTAAGTGGAATCGTTTTGTAAGGGAAAATTTTATAATTGGACACGTTGTTTACACTTTCATAACAATTTTTCTATTAAAATCCTTTTCAATTGTTCAATGTTGTATTTAATTGCACAGGGCATTTGTGAATATAGAAATTATTTATTTAAAAATATGTAATATTAATTTCGTACTATGTAATATACCTAGTTTGTATTTTTTCAGTAATTCAGAAATAGTTGTATGATTAATGTATGTTATTATTATAGTTTATCATATATATACTACAATAATAACTACTTAGACGATAAATTTTGGCACGGTGAAATTTTTGTCAATGCCAACTACGCCGACACAGTCATAAAAACATTCTTAAACCCAAATCGTAAATATCCCAGTGACAACGTAGGAGTGTCCTAAAACACTTCCTGTAAGCGTAACATACTCGTTCTGCTATGACATGAAATGTATAAATACTTAAATAGCGAGCTTAAGGCAACAGTGACGTCGATCGCAGAATGACGTCAAGACGTGTTTACTTCGCTACGAGATTTGAACTATTATTACGAAGAGGGTTATGTTGTCTGTACTGGCTGTTTCTTAGTTCATAACAACTCTGTAAATATACTGAAAACTTTTCTTTATTTGAGATGCGGGTTTGTAAAGAAAAACCAGATAGTGCGGGCTTGCGGGACACTAAATACTATGATGTTCACAAAAAAACTTTGATTTTATTCGCTTTTGGATCTCATCTTTATACCAAATTTGGAATACAAAGTAAAACGTATCCAAAATAGTTGTCTGCTTCCTTTTTTGATTTTAACGGTTTTTAGACACTTAATCTTTGTTTAACCCGCAAAACCGGCATTAGTCGCTAAGTATAAGATTGCTTAAGCTTATTTTACCTGGAAATTCCATTGTCAGAAGCAAGAGATTTTGTAAACTTTTGACAATATAAAAACTGCTCGTGTAAAATGAGGGAAATAATCGAGGATGGCATAGCAACCAACCTGCTTGGGCACTTCTAAGCTGCTTTGAGTCTTCATATCGGCGGGTGTGGGTGTGCGAGATCGTTTGAATGTGGTGCGCAGGCGCTGCATAGCGGGCGGGGCGGGCTGCGCGCGCGCCGCTCATCTCGCGGGCCCGCCCCGCCGCCCCCTCCGCACCGCACTGTTAATAACACTGAAACATTGCCGGCACATTACAACACGAACTATACACGTTCTACTTATGTCCTAAGTATTAGCGAATGAGCATAACCTAATAATAAGTCCATAAAATTATATTTATAGTGAATAACTGAATGAAAATATATAACAATTTTAAATATTTATTTAATTAAGGTCGTCCTTAAATAACTTAAATTAAATACTTGTACTATTATTCTACTACTATTTTCTTTTACAATCTACTCAAAAATAAAACACCATTTAAATAAACACAACTTACTGATCGGGTTACGATAAATACTTTCATGTTGGAATTTCATGCATCACATTATAATAAAAGCAATCCATAACACCAGCTCGACACTTATAAAACGAAAATGCCGATACCACTGCCACCGCGACGTACATAAATATTTAATACATTCATTGGATAATATAACTTACCTAGATGTTAATAATTGTGTCGCGAATTTATAACAAATGTGTTATTTTTCAATTTATGGTGTCAAAAAATAATAACCATAATATTCAATTTTAAAGCATTCATTTACGACCAATAAAATGTCATGTCGATAAAATAAATATAGGTATCGTTGAGACTCAATTCACAAATTACTAAATTGAAAACCAATTTAATAACGCCATTATGTATATTAAAAATATTTTAATATACGACCTACGCAGCGGCAATAAAACAATATTAATTGAATTAATCTTCTACTTATTTTAAATGAAATCCTGCCAGCCATTAAACAATGGGTCGTGGGTAAATTGCTATTATTCATAAACTTTAGTACGGTTATAAAACATTCATATAAAATTAAGACATAAAACGCTTCAAGAAATACTCTTCTATCCTTAGATATAAAATTCAATTCTATATTAACTTAAATGCTCGCTTATAATTAATTCCTTATATTATTGTTTAATCTTTGGTCAATCTTAACACTATAATTTACTGCGAAAAATTAACGCACATTACCTACACAATGAGGTTTTGCGTCTCATGGTTTTTATACCCATAAACAATCATATTTGATCTATACAAAAGCTTGGAATAAGTCCGAAGCGAATATAATATTAGCGAAATTTTATGACCCATAGTTATACGGAATACTAAATTTAATGTCATAAACATATTATCATAAAAAGTTAATTCAGGCTAAAATATATTTAAAACGTTCGCGTGCTGCTTAACATTACATAATGTTAGTATAAATACTTTCCTACCTATATCGTTCTATCGTTTCTGCATGACATCAAATTATTAACTGGCACTGGTGGCGCACCATAATTAAGAAAAATACGTTACACGAAACTTTTTCATATGTAAACTGCTAGGTCTCGTTGCATACCTGCCGCCCTAACGTTCAATTTTATGTACGTAATAATATATTTATGCAAAACATATTTTTGAGTTTGGAGATTAACAAAAAGTCATTAAAAATAAATCTTATCACCTTATAAACAAATAAGGTCAAGTCAAGTCGTCTCTGAATTGAAGAACTATATTACTAACTAATAATAATAATATGTTATTATTACTATTATTACTATCTATACTACTATTTGTATAACCCACTAACATCACATATAACACTAATTGACTAAATAGTACATGCTGTAGAGTGTAGAGCAACAATGCGTGTAACTGGCAGCCTTTACGTGCTTCCTCGAATTTGACACCATTATAAATTAATGTCGCACACCTCTTTTATAATTCACAACGTATTTCGCTTTAACCATGAAAAAATAATTAACGCTCACATCGCCTCGTTATATAATTAAGTAAAAGAAATAGAAACTTGTTGATTAACCTAAACTTTTTCGTTAAAGAGAATAAAAATGTATTCAGTGGTAGTTATACCTTAATATATTCCAATTGAGCTCGCCTTCAAGTCAGTTTCAAATTACTTGTGTTTAAATTGATTGATGAATTAAATAATAACCGTCTATGAATATCTGACACTTCAGTGTAAATTGTGTCAGAGTGGCACTTAGATCCTTACTAAGCGATTCTATCTCATAATTTTTTCAAGCCCCTCGAGATACGAACCGTAATAAACTGACAAAGATAATAAATCTCCGTAACTAATTCGACTATTTATTTCCGAGTAAAGTGAGAGAGAAAAATACTTCTTGTTGGTAAGTTCTAGCTCTTGACGTTACGGAGAAATGGTTTTACTAATTAGCCACAAATATAGTTACCAACAAATTTTCATTGATAATAATTAATGAACCAAATATACAATATTTATTCTTAAAAAAATCCTGGTTTCTAAATAATAGAATGCAAAGGCCTTTTAAAAATACAGATTAAAATAGCCTTAAATTAATATGTTTTATTAAATCGATATGAATAACAAATTACAAGACTGAAATAGAACA
Source organism: Eurema mandarina (assembly GCA_018238005.1). Classification (NCBI taxonomy): domain Eukaryota; kingdom Metazoa; phylum Arthropoda; class Insecta; order Lepidoptera; family Pieridae; genus Eurema; species Eurema mandarina. The sequence continues at coordinate 9,704 of DWAJ01001181.1, read as the reverse complement.
GTAGCCCTCAGCCATTGTTACACTTTTACTGCTAAGAAAAGACCCTTTGTCGTATCCCATCGGCTTGAGAGTTCTCCCCTTGGTACCACAGCCAGTATCAGTATTTTGGGCGTCAACATCTCGAGTGATGTTCAGTTTCGTGGTCATTTGTACGGTAAAGCCAAGCTAGCCTCACAAAAGCTTCATCATGTAAAAAAAGACAACACCAGCTACTTAATTAATGTTACAGCAACATTATGAAAGTAGCTCATTTTGCGGATAAATATATTTTCTCATGCTTTGATACTTATGCTTCTGAAACATACATGAGTATTTCATGAAGCAGTTGGTTCAATTTCAACAAGCGAAAACACAAACATTATAAGGAATCGCTTTAAGGTCACAAGAAAGTAATAGGTGATGTCTTTTTTGTTTTGATACGTCAGTAGAGTGTGTAAATGGTTAATAGAACTTGTGAATGTTTACAACACGAAAGCGGATATTGTCGCTATAAAGTTAAGGATAGGCAATTGCCGTTTTTATAACATCGACATTTTGACGCCGACGACGTACCGAGATTTATAGCCAAGTGACTGAAACGACTAAAACAATCTTGATGACGTTAACGTTAAGATCGTATTATCATATTATATAGCAATTTAAACCTTAATAAAATAGCTATTTGTAACACCTACAGCCCCCCTGATACATTCTTAACCATAAAAAATGAGCACGTGAAATAAATTTTATTATGGCATGGCATGCATCATTTGCCATCTTGTCTGATAAATTAGTCTGACAAAAAATAATTAATACCAATCATCAAAATTTAGATTATTACAATAAGTAAGTATTACTGCCCTCCAGGCTTCTACCTACCGTTAATAATATGTACCTATCTCAAACACTTTAATTAAGTGCGTAGTGTCAGTTTACCTAATTAGTAAGAACTGAACACCAGCGAAACTTTCATGTAGAGTGAAATGTAAAACGAGTGTGGATTGACCCGTCGCTCATGTATTCTCAAGTTCAACTAAAGTACTCGGCGTGCGCACTTGGAAACTGTTTAATAATAACGACGAAATAACTAGCAACACTGAATGTTTGTGACCACTTTGTGACAGATTCAAATGGAGTTTGCTTATTTTTCATTCTATTAACTTCAAAGTAATAGTTTTAAATTTGTTTTTAAATTTAATCTTTTTCCCTACCTACGAGCACATCATTCGTAATACATGTACTGAGACTCAAATTAATAATTTTTGTTAGAACTTTAATAAGCCGTTAGAATACAACTTTAGCATTTCAAAGCTGCCAACTTCATTAAGATTAAACATTCAGTACGAATGCGTCGATTCATCGTTTGGGGATTATTGAAATCAATTTCTGAATCAGGAAGCAAATAAGTTAATAGGGAAATCGACGAATACTGCCTGAATTTTGAATATAAGCCTATATTCAATATTTATTTATTGGAAAAATATACAAGAGCGTAAAACGCGTAATTTACTTCCCGAGCAGAATATCTGAAATATTGGTTCGTAACACAGATAAGCAATATCAAAAATTCGCTACTTGTTTCGTGCTTTTCCTGTTTATAAATGTTTACTACAAAAGCTTCCTGAACAAACACGACTCCTTTGATGCTCGTGTTCGTTTTTTTCTAGACGGATTACCTGACCTCGGCGATGGACTTTATAATAATAATAATAATAAAAAAATATAATATTGTCCTAATGTTTTTCATGTGATATCCTCATAATACAGAAAAAACAGATAAAGCCATAGCTTATAACTTTGGTATTTATTTTTCTTTGGTATGATTTATTTCTAGTAGCTTTTCATGGCATAAAGATGTTAACAGGCTAAGGGAATATTGAAGGCAAACATCTCTCATAGTAATGCCTTTGTTCCTGTGTAGATCTATTGTCTAAACCCAAGCCTAAGCAAGCGGCGAGACTGAAATGCCGATCCTAAGGTATCTACATAATCCAGATCACAATCTCTTCCTGTTGATTTACCTACACTCTGAAGTCACCGTTAAATGCATTTTATAAACCAAATATTGATTGGTTATATTAAGATAAGAAGTTCCTGCCCAAATACCGAAATCTAATGAGTAAGTCATTATTACAAAATAGATTGAACGTGTTTGAATTAGACTTGCGTTTTTAAATGGCACTTAATTAATAATCTTATTCCATACTCGAATATGTTTCTATCCCTGAATGTATACTAGTATTTAGATTAAATCATTAAAAGCCTACTCTTTTCTTATAAATAGCTCATTTATTGTACATTTAAATTAAATATCTAACAATAATAGACTCCAGGTTGTTACTAAATTGCTTCTTAGTACCGGAAATAGCTTAGACTAGCGTTTCTATTTTGTTTGAAGTCAGTCTTATCCCTGATATTCTTTTTCACAGACAGCAATTCGATTTGAATTTGTCTAACTTCTTCTTTACGAAATTTTCAAAATAGTAACGTGTTATCATAAGTCAAATGTGCGATATTTTATGTCGTTAACAAATCTCTTAAACTGATTGAAAGCAACAATGAGGATAAAGTCAATAAATTTAACAAGAAACGGATTTCTCCAACGACCCCTTATACTTTACAGTTACAGAAGACTGAATAAGTTCATCTAATTACAATTAATAAGATTATACCTGTGCGTTATTAAATTAGTTAATGCGATTATAATAAATCGATCTAAAATTCTATGGGCCTTGCTAAGATGTTAAAAATAATATTTAGTCCACAGACAATTATTTTATATGGATATGGACCTTTATAATTTCTTTTTTTATCAATTCCACATGGTAAGCTAAATAATAAATCAGATTAATTATATATCTTATCAGATGCTACAGTAACCGAAATTTTTTGGAGTAATCGAAATCTATATTGCTCATTTAACTGAGAAAAAGTCATTAACTTTTAATATAAAAATGTTTTATTCCACCACAAAATGAAAAACAGTATTTCAAGATTTAATGTGACGTGATTAATTTAGCACACAACGCATTTTCAGTAACTAGTGAAATACTAGGAATTGCGATTTTAATAATATTTTCAAGCTATGCTTTCATGTGGCCTTTCTGCTGCATAACTATTGTAACAGGAATTCGTCGAACATTGTACAATATGGATTTTACAGCGTCATTTCGTTTATTTATTTTCAAGTGTTTGTATAAAGTCACGGCTATTGTGTTAAGTGCTTGTGTGTCACCAAAACACGTTAAAATATGAATGACAGGTTACGGTCATGCTAACAGTAAAGGTCTCTACCCACTACTCAGTATCATACTATGACCGTGCTATGAACGTGTCATGCAAAAAAATTATTCTCTGTACGAAAAAGTATGAGAGCATGCCCACTAGCCCGTTCCGTTACCGACCAGCACCGTCGCGTGCCATGCACGGACCGGCAAGTATTGCCGATACATACGAGTTTGATACGCTCTAGTGGGCATTGTAGACCGTATCGTATTGCTTGACGTGTCTGATACGTTCATAGCACGGTCATGGTATGATCCGTTGTAGTGGGTAGAGTCCTTAAAGGCACAATTTAATAATGCGTGGCAACGTTTAATGTTGTATAGAACTTGTGCCTTGTTCAGAATAAAGAATTAATTAAGGGTATAATGACGAATAATTAGGTGGTAAACATTGAATAGCTTTTAATTAAATTCTTTTGAAAGTGCCCCCAGTCAGGACGCTAATAATAATTGATTTAGAACTTCTTTTCCTTTTTTCCTAGTAAATTGCAAATGTTTAAGAACAAAGAGTAAGTATAATTAGAAAATGTCTTTTACGAGTAATTAGTAAGGTTTTTCTTATTAATAATAGCCGTATTTCCTCATCATGCTGTCTTTAAAGGAAGACATTTTATTTAATGAGATTTTCACAAATAAAATAAAACCAGTATTCTAATTAAGACAGTTTGTATCAATTTCATCGACATTTCATGCAAGTTACTGTAAGTTTATGACTGATACAGATTTTAATAACACAACTTTGAAAGAAAGTTTCAATGAAATGCATATAAAAGCTCTCATAACGTGCGTTAGATAACATTAATTTTTAATAAATATTTATTGCGTTTCTTCTTGTATTTATACTTATGATGTAATTTTATAGAATGAAATATACTTACATATTCAAAACACGAATAATTTGGAGCGGAAATATTTCATAATTTACTACACAATATAAATAACTAGCTGTTGCCCGCGACTCCGTCCGCGTGTACTTTCATATAAACTTTGACCCCCCCTTATAATCCATTTTTCTAGATTTTTTCATACAAATGTTTTTTTGCCGCTAACTCTCGTTCCCGTGGGAATTTCGGGAATTCCTTTCTTAGTGCACTTTTCCGGTACCTAAGCTACGTCCCTTCCAAATTTCAAGTGCCTACGTATTCTAGTGCCTAGCCATTTAGGTTGTGCGTTGATATGTCAGTCAGTCAGTCAGTCAGTCAGTTTCTCCTTTTATATATTTAGAATACTAGATAAACATTTTTTTATGTCGTACGAGAAGGCATCCTCTTTGGTAAATGAAAGACAATAATAAGAATAGTAAAAGTTGTGATACGACGTTCCCAAAAGATCATCCATGTACCTTTGAGACGGATTTACGATAAAGACTAGCTTAGCTATTTTTCGACTACTAATAATTACATCTATTAATAACATAAGATTTAAATCTACATTCTGCAAGTTTTAATCGTTAGCACGGTAAGGTAATTAAAATTATACGACAGAACACATCCAGGCATACCGTATAATTGTTATGTTCCCAGCATAGGATGTACAATTTATTTGTATGATATCAGTCTCGTAGGACTGTGATACGTCTATTAATGTTAATTACTTAATAAAAGTGTTATTAAATACAACATATTATAAGGAATATAACATTTAATAGGTTGAAAATAAATACCTTCTTTTTCAGGTAAAAAAGCTGTTGTAAAACTATTGTTATGTGATAATTTATTTATGACTATTGTTATATATAATAAAAATTGACATCTGAAGTACAGTGTGTGTGTGTGTGTGTTTATATATCTATAATAAATTTTAAATTGTTGCTGACTTTTGACTGAATTTACGGCAAATGAGGAGGCAAGCCATCTGATGGAAAGTGATCATCGTCGCCCATGAACCCTCATGAAGCTTAATGGTTCTAGAGTGAGTTGCCGGTCTTTTAAGACGAGTATCTGAGTATAAGAGTAGTTCATATATTATTTATTCATTAAAAAGTTATGCAATATGAATTATGAATTGAGTCAATGTTTGCCAGTTAATTTTTTGCTCACGTGGCAATATAGCAAACGAAACGCTGAACAAATTCTACTATCTACTTAAATGCAATTTAATCGACAAAATTGGAGAATGTTTCTCTTTTAAAATACGAATTCTACGTGTATGCTATTCTTTTGTTTGTAAATTTAAAATGGCGTTCGTTTGAGAAAATACAGCAAGTATTTCTATAACAGTTTTATATAACAAAATTACTTACTATTATTTAAATGTAGCAAAGCCCAGAATCTGACAGATTTACAACAGATGTAGAATACTTAAAAAATGATAATTCATAATGCGTTATAAATGTTAATAATGTTGAGTTACGAGGTAAGAACCTTATAATAAATATGAATTATGAAATCATCCTTTCGCAATTGGCTGGAGCTAAAGTTAGAACTAAGTGAGGTTTTACAAAACAATGTAATCTTCGACAAATAATAAATGTGTTTTTAATATTAAAATATAATCAACAAATACATTTTCAAATACGAATCATCCGTAATTTAATGAATATTCTATAAGAGAAGTGTGATTAATTATTATTTTTCCAACAAAAACCTCATTAATTTTTAAAAGTTCTTCCGCAATCAAAGGAAATCTACAAATTGATTGATGAAATTGCAGCTGAACAGTCCTGAATACATAATTATTATGCGCCAATTGATCTAACGTCACGGAAATATCCGGTTTTTTCTTTCCATAATAAAACCGTTTGTGTCAATTACTTTCATGAGAATTTTATGATTTACCATTTTATAAAAATAATTTTTCAACATATTTATAAATATTGAATAAAAATCAAATCATTAAGACTCTGCATGTCAAGTTTTCCGACGAGCGACAAGAAATTATGTTCAAATTGTAGAGAACAAATTGGCCATCAATTTTGCTTTTAAGAAATTCTTGCTGAAGTTTATATGAAATTTCCTTCTAAACTAAGTTATATGTATGTTATGTTATTGATAACTTTTTACGTTAAAAAACCAACATCGTTATAAACACTGATAAATACGTTGAAAGTTTAGAAAAAATACCTTACGGTATTAGCAACGGTCGGGTCGCATTTGCATCCTTCAGTACATAGATAGGAACACAAACATGTCGTTTACGTCTGTATCGGGTCGTGTTTGCCAACTCATTAGACCCACTTTCGATTCGACGTAAGTCACTTCGAAACCCACTTAAATGCTGTCGTCCTTTTTCTTTTTAAATACGTTAATTCGAAATTCAAATCAAATAATATACTTGTATATAATAGTGTTGCATACATTAATTGTATGTTGTTGTGTTAAGTATAGGCATTATTTTACCGTTTGATTTTCGCATTTACTAAAATAATATAATAGGATGATGTTGGGTATAAATTCATTCAAAAGTTATTAAATATCGATGATAATAAAAACGTTTATGATAAATACAAAGGAAGTATATTCATCCATCAATTCAGGATATCCGTGTCCATTGCTACACGTAGGCCTCCCCCAGTATTGTTTATAAGATAACAATATGTCAATCTATATGGGACAGCTGAAGTTATTTTGGTAAGAGAGGTAAAAAATATGCAAAACATATTATAAGTTTTATTTGTTTTTAAAAAAAAATATTCCACATGAGAATGCCATGAAACTAACGTACAACCAAACTGTATGTGGTACATATTACTGCACTACACCTCTTTCTATAGTAGCTGATAAGACTTGAAAACGATTTGTACCCCTTTCAGGTAATTGCGGCTGCGAATAAAGAGTTGACACCCTTAACTTGGATTTAATTTCACACTAACGCCCCCTTTGACACATCAATATATCATACTGTAATAGTCACATAATTAAACAAACCCACTTTACAATAATAAAAATTGGTATGTAGTGTTAATCGAATGCAATTTCACATATACTTACTTAAATAAATTACTAGCGTTGTTACTACACGTGTTTAAATAAAAACTTGTGTTTGCTAAAAAAGTACTTTCCGTCTGATTTTAAAATAATATTTTAACGATTATAATTTTCCATGTCCAAGTCCGCGAAGAGTTTAAGTATAATTAAACTACAGCAGGCTGTGCTCCTGTAATGGAAAAGATGGAAAATTCTACAAAGAAAATGTTACATTCATGTAAACTATTTATAAACTAATGGAATGCGCTGATGATATTATAACTTTATTTAATGCAACTTAAATAGTACCTTAAATACTGTTAGGTTCCTACAAAAATGCTTATGTGAAGGTAGAAGTAAAAGACAACCATTCAAAGCTTATTTGTTTGATTGCAATACTTTTCAATGAAAAATGACGGGTTTACTAAATAATGTAATAAAATAAGAATGAACGTGTGTGAAAAATTCTCACTTATGTATTACTATTGTAGATGAGACTGAGTCTAACAAGTTATTATCTCCAGCAATAGGCATATATATGGAAATATGAAAAAGAAAGAAAACACAGGATAAACGAGAATGGAGTTAGAAGTCTTCAGTGCTCCCAATCTAACGCCACGTAACGTACGAAACGCAATAACTTTTCTGACGAGATGCCATTACTTCTCGCTGGATTTCTAAGTAAGATTGATAACTCTCTGTTGCCTTCTAGCCATTTGCAGTTGCTGATCTCTATACAATCCATCTATTCATATCAAAGAGGGGGATTCTTCTTTCCAACATGTATCGATAACGAGGTCATCATAAATTATTACTAACCAGCTAATTTTTTTTTTAACTCAGTTAATATGTCATGATGCGAGTTCAATTGACTGGTCACCAGTTTTCTCAGCTGAGACTGCTGATGATAAACTTTATTTATTTAATTCATCACTAATCAAATTATACGATATTCACGCTCCTTTACGTTCCATTAAATTGAAGCACTCACCAGCTCCCTGGATTACAGATGAGCTAAAAAAACTATTAAAAAAGAAAGCTCGGGCTAAGTCTAAATTAAAAAAAAATAATACTGATGCCAATCGTGAAAAATATCAAAAAATCCGAAATCGCTGCAATACATTATGTAGGGATGCACAACGCCGCCACATTTCCAATTCGATCGAAAACGGCGACACTTCCAAGACATGGAAATTTCTTAATTCACTTGGAATTGGCAAAAATAAACAAACTTCCTTGCCATGCTCTTTAGATTTAGATATGCTCAATTCTCACTTTTCAAATTCTTCGTCTAATTTCGATGCTACGATCAAAGCTCAAACATTAAATTCCATTCATTCTACGCCAACCCAAGTTTTTCCACCGTTTGCTTTTCGTCAATTTGCCGACAGTGATGTTGAAAAGAGCATATTGTCTATTTCGTCCAAAGCTATTGGCAGTGATTGTATTGGTCGGGTCATGGTAATTCCTATCCTACACATTATATTAAATGTGATTACTCACATTTTAAATTTTTCCATTTCATCCTCTAACTTCCCAGATGCTTGGAAGAATGCTCATATTCTGCCATTACCGAAATCCTCTAATCCATCTTCCTTTTCTGACTTTCGCCCCATTGCTATTTTGCCGTTTTTATCTAAAGTACTTGAAAGTTTAGTTCAAAAGCAACTTACTATTTACCTTAATTCTCATAACCTTCTTAACCCTTTCCAATCTGGCTTTCGATCAGGCCATAGCACGACCACTGCCCTCACTAAAATAACTGATGATATTCGACTTGGTTTAGACAACAAACAGTTCACTATCCTTGCTTTACTTGATTTCAGTAATGCTTTTAATACTGTCGATCATGAGTTACTTTTAGCTATTCTATGTTCTCTCAACATATCTCCTGGGGCTATTGAATGGTTTCGCAGTTATCTGCGGGGGCGCCGGCAGTTGGTCCTTGTTGAGGAGCATTCCTCCAACTGGTGCCATGTTAATGCAGGTGTACCTCAAGGCGGCGTGCTGTCTCCCCTGTTATTTTCGCTCTTTATTAATTCAATCTCCAATAATATACGTTCTCCCTATCATTTGTATGCAGACGATTTCCAATTATACACACATGCGCCTTTGTCACAATTACCCCAAAAGATTATTCTACTCAACTCTGATCTGGCCAAAATTGTACAATGGAGTAAACGATATGGCCTAGCAATTAACCCCTTAAAAACAAAATGCATTATTTTTGGTAGTAGCCAACTTTCGTCAAAAATCGAGTGGGAAAAACTACCCCATATTACGGTTGATAACGTTCATATTCCTTTATCAGATTATGTTAAAGATCTCGGTATATATCTAGATCGAACGTTGTCTTGGTCTGAGCAAATTAAGCATGTTCGAAAAAAAGTGTTCGCATCCGCTGGCCCTTTGCGACGGTTACATAATTTTCTGCCCATTTCTACAAAAACTTCCTTAGTTCAAACTCTTCTCTTCCCTTTTATCGATTACGCAGATTCTTGTTACCCAGACTTACGTGATTACCAACTTGAAACCC